>PISW01009286.1:0-62550 GCA_004023785.1 Mungos mungo | reverse complement strand
CTGTCCAGTTCTCCCAGCACCACCTGCTAAAGAGGCAGTCTTTTTTCCATCACATACTCTTTCCTGCTTTGTCAAAAGTTAATTGGCCGTACATTTGTGGGCCCAGTTCTGGGTTCTCTATTCTATTCCATTGGTCTATGTGTCTGTTTTTGTGCCAATACCATACTGTCTTGATGATGACAGCTTTGTAGTAGAGGCTAAAGTCTGGGATTGTGATGCTTCCCGTTTTGGTTTTCTTCTTCTATATTACTTTGGCTATTCGGAGTCTTTTGTGGTTCCATACGAATTTGAGGATAGTTTGTTCTAGGTTTGAGAAGAACGCTGGTGCAATTTTGATGGGGATTGCATTGAATATGTAGATTGCTTTCGGTAGTAATGACATTTTTGCAATGTTTATTCTTCTGATCCATGAGCATGGAATATTTTTCCATTTCTTGGTGTCTTCTTCAATCTCTTTCATAAGTTTTCTACAGTTTTCATCATATAGGTCTTTTACATCCTTGGTTAGGTTTACTCCTAGGTATTTTATGGTTTTTCGTGCAATTGTGAATGGGATCAGTTTCTTGATTTCTCTTTCTTTTACTTCATTTTTGGTGTATAGGAATGCAACTGATTTCTGTACATTGATTTTGTACCCTGCAACTTAACTGAATTCTTTGATCAGTCCTAGAAGGCTTCTGGTGGATTCTGCTGGTTTTCCATGTAGAGTATCATGTCATCTGCGAAAAGTGAAAGTTTAACTTCTTCTTTGCCAATTCTGATGCCTTTTATTTCCTTTTGTTGTCTGATTGCTGATATTAGCTGTGGGCTTTTCATAAACTGCTTTTATAATGTTTAGGTAAGTTCCTTCTGTTCCAACTTTCTCAAGGGTTTTTATTAAGAAAGGGTGCTGTATTTTGCCTAATGCCTTTTCTGCATCTATCAACAGGATCATATGGTTTTTATCTTTTCTTTTGTTAATGTGATGTATCACATTGATGGATTTGCGAATATTTAACCAGCCCTGTAACCCTGGAATGAATCCCACTTTGGTTATGATGGATAATTTTTTTTATATGCTGTTGAATTCGATTTGCCAGTATCTTGTTGAGTATTTTTGCATCTGTATTCATTAAAGATATTGGTCTGTAGTTCCCTTTTTTTACTGGGTCTCTGTCTGGTTTGGGTATCAAGGTGATGCTGGCATCATAGAATGAGTTTGGTAGTTTTCCTTCTATTTCTATTTTTGGGGATAGTTTGAGATGAGTGGGTATTAGCTCTGTTTTAAAAGTCTGGTAGAATTCCCTTGGGAGCCATCTGGCCCTGGGCTCTTATTCATTGGGAGATTTTTGGTAATGGATTCGATTTCTTCACTGGTTGTTGGCCTATTCATGCTTTCCATCTCTTCCCGTTTGAATTTTGGCAGTGCATGTGCATTTAGGAATTTGTCCATTTCTTCTAGGTTGTCCAGTTTGTTGGCATATAATTTTTCATAGTAATCTCTGATGATTGCTTGTATTTATAAGGGATTGGTTGTAATAGATCCTTTTTCATTCATGATTTTGTCTATCTGGGTGCTCTCTCTTTTCTATCTAAGGAGCCTAGCTAGAGGTTTATCAGTTTTGTTTATTCCTTCAAAGAACAAACTCTTGGTGTCATTGATCTGCTCAACTGTTTTTTTGGATTCCATATTGTTTATCTGCCCTGATCTTTATTATTTATGTTCTTCTGCTGGGTTTGGGGTGCTCTTGCTGCTTCCCTTCTAGTTTCAGTAGGTGCTGTTAGATTTTGAATTTGTACTTTTTCTAGTTTGTTGAAATAGGCCTGGATTGCAATATACTTTCCTTTAGGACTGTTTTTGCTGTGTCCCAGAGATTTTGGATTGTTGTATTTTCATTTTCATTTGTTTCCATATATTTTTTAAATTTCTTCTCTAATTGCCTGATTAGTCCAATCGTTCTTTAGTAAGGTGATTTTTAACCTCCACATTTTTGGAGGTTTTCCAGACTTTTTCCTGTGGTTAATTTCAAGTGTCATAGCATTGTGATCTGAAAGTGTGCATGGTATGATCTCTATTTGTTTATACTTATGGAGGGCTGCTTTATGCCCCAGTATGTGATCTATCTTGAAGAATGTGCCATGTGCACTGGAAAAGAAAGTGAATTTCCTAACTTCAGGATGCAGAGTGCTAAATATATCTATCAATTCCTTCTGTTCCAATGTGTCGTTCAGGTCCATTGTTTCTTTAGTGATTTTCTGTTTGGTTGATCTATCCATTGCTGTCAGTAGAGTATCCCCTGCAATTAGCACATTCTTATCAATAAGAATGTTTCTGTCTGTGATTAATTGTTTTACATATTTGGGTGCTCCTGAATTTGGTTCATAGATATTTATAATTGTTAACTCTTCGTGATGGAGAGACCCTATAATTACTATATAATGTTCTTCTTCATTTCCTGTTACTGTCTTTGCTTTAAAGTCCAGTTTGTCTGATATAAGGATGGCTACTCTCGCTTTCTTTTGGCTTCCAGTCGCATGATAGATATTTCTCCATCCCTTTACTTTCAACCTGAAGGTATCTTCAGATCTAAAATGAAACTCTTGTAGACAGAAAATAGATGGATTTTGGTTTTTTATCCATTCTGCTACTCTGTGTCGTTTGATTGGAGCATCCAGTCCATTTACATTCAGTGTTATTATTGAAAAATGTGGGTTTAGATTCATTGTGTTCTCTGTAGAGTTCATGTTTGTAGTGATATCTCTGGTGTCTTATATTTGCTACCTTTTTCTCTTAGAGTCCCTCTTAGGATTTCTTGTAGGGCTGGTTTGGTGGTGATGAATTCTCTCAATTTCTCTTTATTTGGGAACAGCTTTCTCTCTCCTTCTATTTTGAATGACAGGCTCACTGGATAAAGGATTCTTGGCTGCATATTTTTTCTGTTCATCACATTGAAGATTTCCTGCCATTCCTTCCTGGCCTGCCAAGTTTCATTAGATAGGTCTGTAACCACTCTGATAGGTTTCCCTTTGTACATGAGGGCCCTTTTATCCCTAGCTGCTTTCAGAATTCTCTCTTCATCCTTATATTTTGCTAGTTTCACTATGATATGTAATGCCAAAGGTTGTTTCAGGTTATGTCTTAGGGGAGTTCGATATGCCTCTTGAATTTCAATGTCTTTCTCTTTCCCCAGATTGGTGAAATTTTCATCTATAATTTGATTAAGCACCCCTTCAGTACCTTTTCCTCTTTCTTCCTATTCAGGAACCTCTATGATACAGATATTGTTCCATTTGATTGTATTACTCAGGTATCGAATTCTCCTTCCTGCTCCTGTATCAATTTCTCTCTTTTTTCTCATCTTCCTCTTTTGCTGTAACTGTGTCTTCTAATTCACCTATTCTCCTCTCTCTTCTTCAGTCTGTGCAGTGGCAGCCTTTATTTTATTATTCACCTCATTATAGCCTTTTGAAGGTCTCTTGTCTGTGAATCAATAGCTTCTCTGATGGTTCTTTCAACCCCAGCAATTAATTTTATGACAGTTGTTCTAAATTCTTCTTCGGTTATGTTGTTTAAGTCTGTTTTGAGTAGTTCTGTGGCTGTGATTTCTTCCTGGAATTTCTTTAGAGTAGAGTTCTTTCATTTCTTCATTTTGGCTATTCTGTCTTGTCAGTTTTAAAAGATTGTTATGCACTCTGCACCTGTTAGTATTGCTGTATCAAAGGAGGCTTTTTGTCCAGGGCCTGTCATTTCAGTAGACGTCCCTTTAATTGTGTCTCTCGGTTTCTCTTGTTATGCCTATAATTAATATATTTCCTTACTCAGTGATATATGGGACTTTCCACTACGTGTGCTTTGGCTTGTTTCTTGAGGTAGCCCTGAAAAGGAAAACAGACAGACAAATACACAGGGAACACAAGCATGCAAACTCACTGACAGATCAAGTAAACAAGCAAACCAAATGGGAAAGGGAAAAAAGGAGGGGAAAGAAAAGAGAGGACAGGAAAGGAGAAAAAAAAAAAAAAGCTGGGGGGACAGAGACATCCAAAGATAAAGGACAGTCTGAGAGCATAAAACCTGCGGAGGGGAGAGTTAAGAATGCGATAAGGGTAAAATATCTGGATAATAAGAGTTGATCTAAACACAGCAGTGCATAAATATTGGTCTTTCCTAGACTCTACGGGGGAAAGGGAGAAAAGGAGGAAATAGGAAAATAGCAAAAACAAGGGAAAAATTATAAAAATTAAAAAAATAATAGGAAAAGAAAAATATTGAAAAAAGTAAAAATAGTAAGAAAAGAATCCAGCTCTCCTGCATGGATGGGCATGGTCCGATGTAGGTAGGGGGAGTCGCAGGGCCTGGTCTCTGAGGACCCACCTTAGTGGATGCAGGAAGAAGAATGGCGGTGCCGCAAGCTCCTCTCAGACCACGTGTTGCCAGCCACTCTCTTGAGTCCAACGTCCCCGTGCCATTGGCGGGTTAAATCATTTCGGTTTTCTAAGTTCTGCCAGGTTTCTAAATCCTAGTCCACACACTTTAATGCTTCCACCACTGTTAAAATGATCTCCGGCAGCTGGGCGGCTTTCTGGCTGGGACTGCGCAGGGGAATTGGGGAGCCAGCCCTTCCCTGGCTCCACCTGAGATCAGCGGGCTGCTGGGCCCACCGGAGAACAAGCCCGCTGAGGGGGACGGATTTCCCTCCCCACGCCCAGCAGCCACACGTGAAAGTTTGTCTCTCCACTGCACCACGGGCTGAGGTCTCGTTTCAGCCTCTCCTCTTCCCCTCAGCTCTGAGCCACCCTACGCGTCCATCCCACGCAGAGTCCTGCATAGCCACTTCTTAATTTGTTGTGACTGTTTCTTAGTTCCTTGGTCTCTGCAGCAATAGATTCTCTGTTGTCTTCTGTGCTTTCTTCAAGCCAAGCAATTAATCTTATGACTATTATTCTAAATTCTTGCTCAGATAGATTGTTTATATTTGTTTTGAGCAATTCTCTAGCTGTCATTTCTTCCTGGAATTTCTTTTGAGGAGAATTCTTCCATTTCATTATTTTGGCTAGTTTTCTGTCTTTTACATGTTTTCATAGGTTGTTATGTCCTGCGGCTGTGAGCGCTAATATAATAAAAAGGGATCATACACTGTCCAGGGCCTGGCCCTTCAGGAGGAGTTTTTGGAGTGTGCTGTGTGTTGTTTGTTGTTGTGACTCTGGTTGCTTTATCTTCCGACTCATTGTGGTGGTTTGGACCCTCCACCAGGTATACTTTGATTTGTTCATTGAAGTAATCCTGGAAGAAATTTAGAAAGGCAGGGCTGGTGGAAGACACCTTACCCCATACAAAGAGAGAAATGACAGGGGTGGAGATAATGAAAAGAAAAAAGAAATGACAAGGCGGAGGATCAGAGGAGCTATATGGCTTTATAGAGAGAAAAATAAATAAGGAGGTACAGAAGAGGTGTAAAAAGAATAGCCTAAAAATGTCTGCTTAAACAAATCAACAACCAGAATAGTGAATAGAGAAGGAAAGAAATAAGAGGAAGAAAAGGAAGAAAAAAAACCATATATATATATATGTATATGGAATTGACCAAGAAGCAAATCAGAAAATGCAAAACTGTTGGAATGAGTGACTGCACTGGTCTGATTTGGTCAGGGTCCATCTTGCTCTGATAGATACACAGTGCTGTCTGCCCACAAGACTTTTCTCATTTCAGATACCAATTACAAGTTTGGGGGTTTGTGGGCCTTCCCTTACTTCTATCAACTTGCTACAGATTTGGGGGTTCCCATGACTCTCTCAGGTTTGATAGGAAGACTCTCACTGGACTCAGAAGACTGCCAGCTATACTAACAGTATACAGCAAAAGGATACAAATCAGAACTATCCAAAGGGAGAGATGTGTAGGGTGAGATCTGAGAGGGTCCCACGTGTGAAGCTTTCATTGTCTCTGTGGATATGTCACCTTCCTGGCACATAAGTATGTGATAGTGCACATAGTATTGCCCACCAGAGGAGCTCCCCTGAACTTTGGTGCTCAGAGTTTTATTGGCATTTGTTACACAGGCATGCTTGGCTGTGTCTTTTGCCATGAGGCTGAACTCAAATCTCCATCTTTCTCCTGGCTGGACTGGTATCTCATGGCTCAAAGCTTTAACCCTCTCATCCTATGGGTTTTTTCTGGCTTGGTCAGTCCCTATCTTGCATCATCTTGTTAGCACAAACTAGGGGCTCACTAAGTGACTTCATTAGCATAAAATGTCAGGGTTCATCATGAATAACAAAGACATTCATATTAACAGAGGAAATTCTGAGGATTTAGAGGTTACCTCCTAGGAACTGGGTACAAACGTCAGCCAAATTCTTAATTATACAGATATTTAAACTATAATATGATGCAACATGCAGAGAATGAATGAACAAGTATAGTTACAACATTACGTTCTTCAGAGTTGTGGAACCCCTGGGGCACCCAGGTGGCTCAGTCAGCTCCGCTCAGGTCATGATCTCACAGCTCGTGGATTTGAGCCCCATGTCAGGCTCTGTGCTGACAGCTCAGAACCTGGAGCCTGCTTCCGATTCGGTGTCTCCCTTTCTGCTTCTTGCCTGCTCACATGCTCTCTCTCTCTCAAAAATAAACGTTAAAAAAATTATTTTAAAAAGTTGTGGAATCTCATGATAGATCCTGTACCACACATGACATGCTACCAACACTAATCTCATGATAGTAATAAAGCTATTTTACTTAACATTAAATATTTTTTAATTATATAGTTTATTACCAAGTTGGTTTCCATATAACACCCAGTGCTCTTCCCCACAAGTGCCCCTCTCTATGACAATCACCCCCTTCCCCTTTCCCCCTCCCTCTACAGCCCTCAGTTTGTGCTCAGCATTCAAAAGTCTCTCATGATTTGCCTCACTCCCTCTCCCCAACTCTTTTCCCCCCCTTTCCTATTCCCATGGTCTCCTATTAGGTTTCTCCTGTTAGACCTGTGAGTGAAAACATATGGTATCTCCTTCTCCGCCTGACTTATTTTGCTTAGCATGACTCCCTCTAGGTCCATCCATTTTGCTACAAATGGCCAGATTTCATTTTTTCTCATTACCATGCAGTATTCCACTGTGTGTATATATATATATATATATATATATATATATATATATATATATATATACACTACATCTTCTTGATCCACTCATCAGGTGATGGACATTTAGGCTCTTTCCATGACTTGGCTATTGTTGAAAGTGCTGCTATGAACATTGGGGTACATGTGCCCCTATACATCACCACTTCTGTATCCCTTGGGTAGATCCCCAGCAGTGCTATTGCTGGGTCATAAGGGGGTTCTATGGATAGTTTTTTGAGGAACCTCCACACTGTTTTCCAGAGCGGCTGCACCAGTTTATATTCCCACCAACAGTGTAGGAGGGTGCCCGTCTCTCCACACCCTCGCCAGCGTCTACAGTCTCTTGATTTGTTCACGTTAGCCACTCTGACTGGTGTGAGGTGGTATCTCAGTGTGGTTTTGATTTGTATTTCCCTGATGCTGAGTGACGCTGAGCATCATTTCATGTGCTGTAGGCCATCTGGATGTCCTCTTTGGAGAAGTGTCTGTTCAAGTCTTCTGCCCATTTCTTCACTGGATTATTCATTTTTTTGGGTGTGGAGTTTGGTGAGTTCCTTGTAGATTTTGGATACTAGCCCTTTATCTGATTTGCCATTTGCAACTATCTTTTCCCATTCAGTCGGTTGCCTATTAGTTTTCTTGATTGTTTCCTTTGCAGTGCAGAGCTTTTTTTTTTTATCTTGATAATAGTTCATTTTTCTTCTTGATTCCTTTGCCTTTGGGGATGTGTCAAGTAGGAGATTGCTGCAATTGAAGTCAAGGAGGCTCTTTCCTGCTTTCTCCTATAGGATTTTAATGGTTTCCTGTCTCACATTCAGGTCCTTTATCCATTTTGAGTTTATTTTTGTGAATAGTGTAAGAAAGTGGTCTAGTTTCATTCTTCTACATGCTACTGTCCAGTTCTCTCAGCACCATCTGCTAGAGGCTGTCTTTTTTCCATTGGATACTCTTTCCGGCTTTGTCATAAATTAATTGGCCATACACTTGTGGGTCCAGTTCTGGGCTCTCTATTCTATTCCATTGGTCTATGTGTCTGTTTTTGTGCCAGTACCATACTGTCTTGATGATGACAGCTTTGTAGTAGAGGCTAAAGTCTGGGATTGTGATGCTTCCTGTTTTGGTTTTCTTCTTTAATATTACTTTGGCTATTCGGGGTCTTTTGTGGTTCCATACGAATTTGAGGATAGCTTGTTCTAGCTTTGAGAAGAATGCTGGTGCAATTTTGATGGGGATTGCATTGAATGTGTAGATTGCTTTGGGTAATAATGACATTTTAACAATGTTTATTCTTCCGATCCATGAGTCATTAACATTTTAAATATCTATACATAGATGTTCCAGTAATTATTTCTGTGCCCTAGAGAATCCTTTTTAAATATCACTTGGGGTGTTGTACCCCATTTTAGAGATCACTGCTCTAGAGATCCCTTGGCTAAATTGTTTAAAGAGTGCTAGGGGTGCCTGGGTGGCTCAGTTGCTTAAATGTCTTACTTTGGCTTAGGTCATTGCAGGGGACCAGCCCACGCACCAGAGTCTAAGGGTCCCTGAGTAGGGGGTTGGTGTCGGTGAAATATCTACAAGAAAGAACACAGACAACATGAATGGTGGAAGGGACCACACTTTACTGTGAAACTTGGTGTCTTATATACCATAGGTGATTACATCTTTTTTTTAGTGATTATATTGTTTGTAACTTCTTAGGAATCTCATGCTTCAGAAAAGATCATTGTTTTCATGGAGGAAAGAACAGAAAATCAAAGACAGGAATGAGGTACAAACAGAAGATCAAAAAAACATAATTCATCACTCAAAACACATCAGCGGGGGTCTTATTTTGCATATATAGTGTAATATTAACTGAAGCTTATGACAAGGCTATTTTTCTTTAAAGGTTCAAACAATAGTCTGTGAGTAAGGTGCCTCTAACTAGGAAAGAAGTTTCAATCAGAAAATCTGCCCATTTACTGAAACCACAATTACCAAGAGGCATGAATAATAGGAGAACTAACCCCAGTCTCTGATCCATTTAGGTCAAGCAGTCAAGCGCACACATTTTCAAGTAGGGGGAAGCAGGGTCCCAAAGGCCACACAGCACTGTACCCCAGTCTCCCAGGACCTATGTTCTTTTTGTCCTGATCCTCAAATGGGGGGAGGGCCAACCATTATCCAGGGTAGCGCCTTCCTAGACAAAGCTAGGGACTTTGCGATTACATATGCTCCCCCCGGAGGCTTTGCCGTCACAGTGGAATCACCTCCGCAGGCTTTTTGGCTGGATGGGCCCCAACAGGTCATGATCTCATAATTCATGAGTTTCAGCCCCGTGTAGGCTCTGCTCCCAGCACAGATCCTGTATCCCTCTCTCTCTGCCTCTCCCCCACTCCTATGTCTGTCTCTCTCAAAAATAAACACTAAAAAATTTTATTAAAAAAGGATGCTGTATTTTGTCAAATGCTTTTTCTGCATCTACTGACAGGATCATATGGGTTTTTTAATCTTTTCTTTTGTTAATGTGATGTATCACACTGATGGATTTGCGAATATTGAACCAGCCTTGTAACCCAGGAATGAAACCCACTTGATCATGATGGGTAATTCTTTTTATGTGCTGTTGAATTTGATTTGCTAGTATCTTGTTGAGGGGATCTACCCAAGGGATACAGAAGTGCTGATGCCTAGGGGCACATGTACCCTAATGTTCATAGCAGCACTTTTCACCATAGCCAAATCATGGAAAGAGCCTAAATGTCCATCACCTGATGAATGGATAAAGAAGATGTGGTTTGAAACAATTTTAAGATGGCGGCGGTGGCGGCGCGGAAAACAATGGGGCCACAGCGGCGGGGACAGGCCGAAGCCTGAGGTGGGCAGCGAGCGCTGGCCCGGGTCGGGCGGACCAACGCTGGAGGAAGTACCGCCGCCTCCCGTGAGCCCGCTCCGCTGCCCGCCGGGCCATGGCGCGGTCGTAGGGCGGCCGGGCCGCGGTCGGGGAGCGGAGCCCGCAGTGCCAGCCGGCCCCAGAGGCCCGCCCCAGGCCCGGCCAGTGCAGCCCGCGGCCCATGGTGCTGCCCACCTGCCCCTTGGCGGAGTTCACGCTGCCGGGGCACAGCGCGGTCATGGAGCGCCTCCGCCGGCGCATCGAGCTGTGCCGGCCCCACCACAGCACGTGCGAGGCCCGCTACGAGGCCGTGTTGCCCGAGCCTCTGGAGCTCGAGCGCCAGCACACCTTCGCCCTGCACCAGCGCTGCATCCAGGCCAAAGCCAAGTGCGCCGGCAAGCACCGGCAGCCGCCCGCCCCGGCCCGGCCGCCGCCCCGGCCCTGGCTTCCACCGCCGCCCAGGCGCCCGCCGCACCGGCCTGGGCCCCGCGCCTCGACGCCACCTACGGCCCCCGAGCACGGCCCCATCGTGCATCTGCATGACACAGTGAAGAGAAATCTTGATAGCACCACCTCCCCTCAGAATGGCGAGCAACAGAATGGCTACGGAGACCTCTTTCCTGGACACAAAAAGACCCACCGAGAGGCCCCTTTGGGAGTAGCTGTTGCTTCTAATGGCTTGCCTCCAGCCTCTCCCCTGGGGCAGGCTGACAAGCCGGGCGCTGAGGCCCTGCAGGCCAGTGGGAAGCACTCACTGGGGCTTGACTCCATTGGTAAGAAGTGCCTGGCAGACTCCAGCCTCCACTTGAACGGAGGCAGCAACCCCGGCGAGCCCTTTCCTCTGAGCCTGAATAAAGAACTGAAGCAGGAGCCCGTTGATGACCTGCCCTGCATGATCGCGGGGGCCGGAGGCTCCATATCTCAAAGCAACCTCATGCCTGACCTCAATCTGAATGAGCAAGAGTGGAAGGAGCTCATCGAGAGGCTGAACACGTCGGTGCCTGATGAAGACATGAAGGATCTGTTTAATGAGGACTTTGAAGAAAAGAAGGACCCAGAGTGTTCTGGTTCTGCCACACAGATGCCCTTGGCACAGGACATTAATATTAAGACAGAATTCTCTCCAGCAGCCTTTGAACAAGAACAGTTAGGCTCTCCACAAGTGAGGGCAGGGTCTGCAGGACAGACCTTTATGGGGCCTTCGGCTGCCCCTGTGAGCACAGATTCACCCAGCCTCGGGGGCGCTCAGCCTCTGTTCCACACCTCTGGTCAGCCCAGGGCAGACAATCCCAGTCCCAACCTGATGCCGGCATCAGCCCATGCCCAGAATGCACAAAGAGCCCTGTCCAGTGTGGTGTTGCCCAGCCAGGGCCCGGGAGGGGCCTCAGAGCTGTCCTCTGCCCACCAGCTCCAGCAGATCGCTGCCAAGCAGAAGCGGGAGCAGCTGCTCCAGAACCCGCAGCAGGCCGTCCCTGCGCCGGCCCAGGCCAGATGTCCACGTGGCAGCAGACGGGCCCCTCCCACAGCCCCTTAAATGTCCCTTATCCCATGGAGAAGCCCGCCAGCCCTCCTGGCTACAAGCAGGACTTCACCAACTCCAAACTGCTCATGATGCCCAGTGTGAACAAGAGTTCTCCTAGGTCCGGAGGCCCCTACGTCCCGCCCAGCCACGTGAACCTGCTGGGTCACCAGCTGCCGAGCACCTTGAATCAGAATGCCGTGACTAACCAAGGGTCGGTGCTGGACTACGGCAACACCAAATCCCTTTCTCATTACAAAGCAGACTGTGGGCAAGGTGGCCCTGCGTCCTGCCAGAGCAAGACAGCCCTCATGGCTTATCTTCCCCAGCAGCTGCCTCATCTGAGCAACGAGCAGAATTCCCTGTTTCTGATGAAACCAAAGCCAGGAAACATGCCCTTCCGATCACTGGTTCCCCCTAGCCAGGAGCAGAACCCGCCCAGCGTCCCCGTGCCGGCCCAGGCCGCCAGCGTGGGGAGCCAGCCGCCCACCGCATCCGTGGCCAGCACTCACAGCAGCACCCCCTATCTCAGTAGCCAGCAGCAGGCAGCGGTCATGAAGCAGCACCAGTTGCTTTTGGACCAACAGAAACAGAGGGAGCAGCAGCAGAAGCACCTGTAGCAACAGCAGTTCTTACAAAGGCAGCAGCAGCTTCTGGCAGAACAGGAGAAGCAGCAGTTTCAGCGCCACCTGACGCGCCCACCTCCTCAGCACCAAGACCCGACCCAGAGCACCTTCCCACAGCAGGTTGGACAGTTCACAGGGTCTTCTGCTGCTGTGCCTGGCATGAACAACTTGGGTGCTTCGAACCCCGGCTGTCCCCGAGCGTTCCCTCAGGCCGGGAATCTGATGCCGATGGGCCCGGGACACTCTTCGGTTTCCTCTCTCCCCTCAAACTCAGGCCAGTAGGACCGGAATGTGGCACAGTTCACTGGCTCCCAGAGCCTGCCGCAAAGCAGTCTCTGTGGCCTGGCCTCTGGCATAACCCAGATAGTCAGCCAGCCCCCACCACAGGCCACCAACGGACATGCCCACATTCCACGGCAGACCGGTGTGGGCCAGAGCACTTCGGTCTCCGCTGCCTACGGGCAGAACTCCCTGGGAAGCTCGGCCTCCCCCAGCAGCACAATAAGGGACCCTGAACTCTGGTTTATCGAAGCCACAGGTCCCAAGGGTGTCGGCCGCCATGGGAGGCCAGAACCCCTCGTGGCAGCATCAGGGAATGCCGACCTTGAGTGGCCAGACCCCAGGGAACAACACCGTGAGCCCCTTCACGGCAGCCTCGAGCTTCCACATGCAGCAGGCCCACCTGAAGATGTCCAGCCCGCAGTTCTCCCAGGCGATGCCCAGCGGCCCATGGCCCCCATGAGCTCGGCAGCCGCGGCGGGTTCCATGGTGCCCCCTGTGAGCGCGCAGCAGAGGACCGGAGCGCCTGCCCCAGCACCTCCCCAGGGAGCCCCGCAGCAGGGCTTGCTGGGCCTGAGCCCGGCCGCAGCCGAGCTGGGGGCCTTCAGCCAGAGCCCCGCGCTGCCCATGAGCGGCCGGGCGGGACTTCACTGCACTCAGGCCTACCCCGTGTGGACCGCGGGTCAAAAACTGCCCTTCGTCTACAGCGGGCAGCCGGGCGGCAGCGGGCTGGCCGGCAAGGCCGGAGACACCGACCTGATCGACTCCCTGCTGAAGAACAGGACTTCGGAAGAGTGGATGAACGGTCTGGACGACCTGCTAGGGCCGCAGTAACTGAAGGATTTGCGGCGTTCTCAGTGTTCACACAGCCTGTAGTTTTAGTCTCAGATTCAAGAAAGAGCGGTTAGTTTGGACCAAAAGCCCTGGCCCGGCGAGCTGGGTGGGTGGAGCCAGCGCCCCGGGGCAGAGGCCTGGCCAGGCCAGGGTCTGTGGGGCGCTCGGCGCCCAGCCAGCAGTTGTGGGCGCCCAGCCAGCAGTTGTGGTCCGTCGGGCTGGCCCCAGCCCATCTGCTGGCATTCGTTGCCTGGTTGGGACAGCAGGATAGGGTTCTACGAGTGGTTTTCTATCCAAATGACCAAAAAACAAGCAGTAAGGATGGTGAGGTCCCACGATGTCAGGCTTATGAAAATCTCTGCCATCGTGTTGACTTAATCCAAGATTTCTCCTCTTGCCCCAGCGTTGGGGACAGATTTTGTTGCAACTTTATATAGCAGAACTATTTGCAATTTGTAGCATAGAAAAGATTAATTTTTTTAAAGATTTTAAAACAGATTAGGATAGGTGGTGGTTTAAATTGATTTTAAGTGGCATTGGAACCCTAGGGTTTCCTCTTTGGTTAAGAGCCCTTTTTATTCCTGCTCTTTGTCCACTTTCAGGGGAAAGGGAGGGTACCCGGGCAATCACTTCCGTCAGTGCAGGCTGTGACTGCATGTGTCAAAAAGGAACAGGATGCCGTGAGATAGCAGAGCTAGCAACACAGATGCAGTCGCTCCAGCCGTTTCTCTCCCCCCCCCCCCCCAATGCTGTGCTTCCAGCATCCCAGGCCGCCCCCAGGCTGAATGCCAAGATGGATTCTTTAGGATTCCCGTGTCCCCTTTTGTTGTAACTCCCCCCTCCCTCGCAGTTTCTCTGGAGACTTGTATTGAACGCGTCAGGAAGGTAATCATTGTGCACAGATGTCTTTCCTTCACCCCATCCGCAGTTCCCATGACCTCTCTGCCTCTCCTGCTTTCTCTCTCTCTCTCTCTCCCCAGCCCAGATGGAAACCCTCTTTAAGGGAACAGCTTACTAGACTGGAGGGAAAGAGTCATTACAATTCCTTAGGGAGCCCCAGCATTGTAGCGGGGAGGTGTCCCCTCCCCAGAAAGCAAAGTTTGGGGGAAGGAGGGAAAGAGGTGTGTGCAGTTGGGCCGGGCCCGAGGAGAGGACTCCACTCTGTTTCACCACTTCTGCCGCTCTCCCTGTCAGGTGATTGCACTTTTTAAAGAGAATGGCTTTATAACACTAATACATCCTTTCTGAAGACTGGAGTGGATTTCTCTGTGAAGGTCTATGAATTAATGGACTTTGGCTAAGCTAAGAGTCCACAGAACAGAGTATTCCCCGTGGGTTATTTATGGAAAACAAAGATGGAGAGAGCACTTCGGTTAGAACGAAAGCAAGACGGTAAGTGCAGGGCGAGACCCTTCTAAGCAGAGTGTTGGAGAGAAAATAGGACACTGAAGAGAGTGGCTTCCGTGCAGAGCGGTCTGTGGAGAAACTGCAAGCCCGTGTTTATTTCCCCGAGTCTCAGAGTGGGTGACTCAAGGAGTGTCCTGTGTAGAGTTGAGCCAAGGAAGAGATCCATGTGGGCAGCTCGAGGGGCTGTGGGGGGATGGAGGGTTGCACACAGGGGTAATTATTTTGCACCAGCAGTGCCTTTCATGGGGGTAGTTGGACCCTCAGATCCTCTTCTCTAATAGCCATTTGCCACCTTGAGTGGTGTCTGGGCCATTTCCCCTTTCAGCGCCCTGCCTTGCCCACGTGCTGAATCTAGCTCTCAAAGAAGGGATCGCAAAGCCAGTGAAGCCTCCACTCTCTGAGTTCCTCAAGCTGAAGGGGAAGAGGGGGACTTCAGCGGTTTTCTACCAAAAATAGTGGGCTGCAGGCTGATGATGGGTCCTCGTTCCTCTCCTGCTCTCCCCCTGGCCGTGCACCTCTGTCCCCTCCCGGGGAGGGCTGTCCCTGCCTTAGCCCTCGGGGACACCAGACAGACAGCAGGCTTCTGCTGCAGTGTTGGAGCAATAAAATGTGATGCTCGGGGTCCCCCCCCCCCAAGGGAGCTGCCCTGGCTTTATTTATGAATCAGGTTTTTGGGTAGTCAGGGGAGGACACCCTGCTTCAGTGTACACCCCCTCTTCCAGGAGCCATGACTCACAAGGAAAGGGTGCTCGGACTTTGTTATACACATTTGCTTTGTGTAAATAAATGTTTACAATTTTATATTAAAGAGGAAATAAGCGTTAGAGTTTCTGACTGTATATTTTTTACTTTTATAGATTTTAAAACTATGATCCTTTATATATGTGTTTTGGGGGAGCTATGATAAGTTTTATGGCAAACTGTCAGTATTGTTAACTTTCTATTGTCATCAAAAAGTACATGAAAATCCTATTAATCCCCTTATTCTCCTACTGCCCTTAACTCTGGTATACATCAAAAGAAATCTTTACTCTCCTTCTTTTATCATTATAAAATAATAAAAGTATTTTGCTAGTATGGAAAAAAAAGAAGATGTGGTTTATATATATACAATGGAGTATTACACGGCAGTGAGAAAGAATGAAATCTGGCCATTTGTAGCAAAGTGGATGGACCTCGAGGGTGTCATACTAAGTGAAATAAGTCAGGCAAAAAAGGACAGATACCCTGTGTTGTCACTCATAGGTCTAATAGGAGAAACCTAACTAGGGACCATGGGAAGGGGAAGGGGGGGAAGAGTTAGGAAGAGGGAGGGAGGCAAAGCATGAGAGACTCTTGAATACTGAAAACACACTGAGGGCCTAAGAGGGAGGCGGCAAAGGGAAGGGGGTGATGGTCATGGAGAGGGGCACTTGTGGGGAAGAGCACTGGGTGTTATATGGAAACCAACTTGGCAATAAACTATTTAAAAAACTTTTTTTTTTTAAACAAAAGAATGCTATAGCCTGAATGCATTCCCTCAAAATTTCACATGTTGAATCCTAATTCCTGATGTGGTGGTATTAGGAGATGGGACCTTTTGGAGGTGATTAGGTCATGAGGGTAGAACTCTCATGAATGGTATTAGTGTCTTTATAAAAGAGATGCAAGGAGCTCCCTCACCTCTTCTGCGGTGAGGACATAGTGAGAAGATGGCCATATCTGAACTAGGAAGTGGAGTTCTCACCGGATATCTAATCTGCTGGCATCTTGATCTTAGATTTGCCAGCCACCAGAACTGTAAGAAATAGATTGCTATTTAAGCCACTTAGTCTGTGGTATTTTTGCTGCCCTTGACCTGTCTCCCTATAGGTAGAATGTATTTCCCTGCCCTCTTCATATCAAGGCCAGGTGATTTCCACTGGCCAAAGGAATCATAGTTGATGTGATGTATACTTTATCTAAATAGAAGATTTGAATGTTACTACATGTTTTAACTTGAAAGAGGCTGTTCTATGATCCTAGGTTCCATAATGAGAAAATACTAAGAGAAGAGCCAAACACAGTTATAGTCAACCTTATGCAGACTGTAAGCCCACCTTCAACGTGAGTGAGACATAAATGTCATTGTAAGCTACTCAGGTTTGGGGATTATTTGTTATATAGTATAATCCAGTTATAATGTGATTTACCCCAGAGAAACAGAGATACCTTTAGGAACATTTTTTTCTTTACAAACTTAAATTGTTGAGGCTCTGATAATCAGTGATTATTCTTGGAAGGTGGGTGCATGCATCCATTCATGCAAGTGTACAAGTACTTGTTAGGTCTAGTAATTTGCTAGAAATTTTGCAAGAATTAGCTCTTCCTCTCTCTGACCTTATTTCAAAACCCTTTCCTTTTCCTTACTAGACAATGTGGTGGGGTGGCCAGGTGCAGGGAGCTTAAGCAGGATGGTCTTTGCTGGGAGATGGGGGACCTGGCAAGGGGTTTCAGTGTCCAAGCAGGGCGAGGAAAGTGGTAGACCCAGTGTGGGTTTCAGGAGCTGAACAGGATAAGGAAGCTGTCCACATGGTAGGGTAGCTCGGTGTGGGGACTCAGAGCCCAGGGAGGGTGAGGACAGCTTCCACACATCAGGGAGATCTTATGCAGGGTTTTAGAACCTGAGTGGGGTAAGGGTGGATTCCAGGTGGGGTTTAGGGAGCCAGCATCAGAAACCAGAGTCTAGGCAGAGTAAGGAGGGATTTCCTATGGAAGATGGCCCAGCGTAGGGCCAGATCTGAGCAAATTGAGGATGATGTCCATGGGGGTTGGCTGGCTCTGTGTAAGAACACCCAAGCAGGATAAAGGCCCCAATAGTAATGTTGGCCTGGATTGGGAACTCAGAGCCGAGTCAGGAAGAGAAGAGCATCTTAGAGGGAGATGGCAAAAATAGAAGATTGACTAAATGTATTTATTGTGTGTGTGTTTATTACTCAAATAAATAAATAATAAATAAAAAAAAACAATGGAAACAGGTTTCTTACTATAACAGAAGGGAGTTAGAAATATGGAAGGAAGAAGACTAGAATGAACTTTTTAGTGTTGGACTGGAATTAGAGGTTATTGGTGTGAATGCACGGTTTTCAATTTACTTTGATATGGAAATAGAGGTTTAAGTGCACGCTCGCGTGCACGCACACATATGTGTGTGTGTTATGCAGGAGATGAAAGAGTTTGGTGGGGGAGATTAAAAGAAGGAGGATCTTTGGGGAGAGCAGAATCTAGGGAGTGAGCTATCAAGAGCATGTCTGGGAAGATACTACCTGAAGGATTCAATTTTGGAATGTTTTCCTCTTGTCTTTTGGAAAAAGTCACAATTGTCAATGAGTTTATCTTCTAATTTGTGACTCTATTAAATTATACTAACTTGTTAAAAAAAATAGTCATATTGACCTGTAGAGTCTTTTTGTTGTGGTGATATAGGGATTAAAGAGATAGAAACAGGCGGTGTAAAGACTAGCTTATTCCACTAAAATCTAGCAGAGAGTGCTGCTTTCAGGAGCTGCGGGAAGTGACTATAACAAAATGAACGGAGAACCATGGAGTCAGTTAAGAAAAGGGAAAAGCAGAAAGCGCTGGGGAGCAGCTTCAGAACACATATGACCTGAGCTTTGACTTCCCTACTACATACACTCTTGAAAGTGGGGAGGCTGACACATGAGTTTTCTATCAATTATCCTCCTAGAATGTGGTCACCAACAGTTGCCCAATCAGCCACACATGATGAGAATACAGCATAAATGAATATATACCCAGATTGGTCTATAAATAATTATGTTTGCATACAGATGTACACAGATACTTGAAGTTCATTCTTGCTGGTGAGCTCAGATAATACAGGTCTCAAAAGACTTCTCTAATTACTTAGTTTCTCTATTTCTTTCCTTCCTACATATATTTTTAAACCTACCCTCTGAGTTCCTACTTTTCTTACATTTGCTGACGTATGCTATCATTCTCAGTGTGCTGACTGATCCCGGAGATTTGGCTTCTGAGGTTTTTAAATTTCATTACATTCCTCTCAGAGTTATTTGCCTATATGGGGCCCCTGTTTGTGATAGGATGTGTGACAAATTGTTACCATGTTTGGGTTTCATTTTAAGATGTTTTAAGGAAGCTGTATAAAGGATTTTTTGAAGAGCAGATTTCTTCTCAATATGACTTCAGAGACCACTTACGCTGAATTGAGTTTCAAAAATGAATCCAAGCCTTCATGCGCCAAATCAAGGCCTCCTGCAGGTAAGAACATTTTCTGGTGTTCAAAGTTAATGATGAGATGAAGGATGAAGAGAGAATATTATAAATGAAGCATGATAGTGTTAGTTGCTGGTTCTCTGGCCACAGTTTGGACACACAGGATTCTCAGAAGATTGAGTTGCCTGAAGATAAGCATTAAGGGTTTGTATAGTTAGATGCTAACAAAACTGAGGTGTGACAAGTCCACTACAGTCCTGAGCTAAGGAGAGTGCTGATTATGCTGAGAAGTTATTCTTCTGTTTCTTCTGAGGCTGAGTGAGACTCCAATCGAGAATGGGTACAGGGGCGCCTGGGTGCCTCAGTCGGTTGACCGTCTGACTCTTGATTTCAGCTCAGGTCATGATCCCAGGGTCGTGGGATTGATCCCCATGTTGGGCTCTGCGCTGAGCATGAAGCCTGCTTAAGATTCTCTCTCTCTCTTTGCTCCACGTGCATGCTGTGTCTCTCTCTAAAATAAAAAAAGAAAGTGAGAGATTGGGTACAGATCGTGAAACCATCAGCTCAGATGCAGGGCTGTTGATGAATTAGTGGGCTCAGTTAGAGGGGAAGGGTTTGAGTGGAAAGTGTTGTGGGTGTATCTGTTACTACCCGACTTAAGTGGAACCAAAGACTGTTGTAGATGGTGGACTAGAAAGTTGCAAAGGGAATCTCTTCAGTGACTTGACTGCATTCAGGAAATCCATTGCATCCTGCGTCCGCAGGCTGAATTTAACTGAATTTGGGAGTAGATTAAAGGTAATATAGTTATCACTTAGGATATATCCAATATAGAGCAAAAGAGGGGAAAAAAGCATGTGTATTGTAAGAAGCTGTGAGAGGGAGCTCATGATCACACATGCTTTCCAAAACACCCGTGGAGAAGGGGAGAATGCTCAGAAAAACTGTTATTTCCCCTTAAGAATTTTTAGAAAACTTCTTTATTACATGTTGAAATGCTCATTCTAGAATGTGCGTCCCCTTCCTGCCCTATTTCTCTCTCCCTCCCTCAGGAAAGAACCCGCAAGGCTCTACCGCCCCTGCCTGCCTTGTTCTCCCGCCTAAAAACCTTTATAAGATACAGTGTTTTCTGAATAAAGAAGGAGGGGCTTGATCAGATACCGTGTGCTGTCTTCACTGTCTGCGTCTCCCTCCTGTCCTATTTCTCTCTCCCTCCCTCAGGATCACGAACCCGCAAGGATTCACCGCCCCGCTGGCCGGGGCGGGAACCGACAAGTGACCCCCAACGTGGGGTGACTGAAGGAACACGACACTAGAAGAAATTAAAAACTAGAGGCATAAATGAATTTATATTTATTCTTATCATCTAGAGATCACTAGAATTTACATTTCAGTGTAGATCTTTCCAGATATAAATACTATCTCTAAATGTGTTTTTTCTAAAGCTGAGATTATATTATGCATTATTAAGGATTTTGTCCCCCTGCTTGTCAATACCTCATACCTTTGGGAAAACAATTCTTTCATTATTTTTTTCTGGAGGTATGATGGATATATAACATTCTGCAGTAGTCCCCCTTTATCTGGGGAGATATTGTCCAAGATTCCCAGTGAATGCCTGAATAGTGCATAGTACCAAACCCTATATACTGTGGGTTTTTTCCTATACATATATATCTATGATAAAAGTTGAATTTATAAATTAGATACAGTAAGAGATTGACATCAATAACTAATGATAAAACAGAACAATTTTATTAATGTACCATAATAAAAGTTATGTGAATATGGTCTATCTCAAAATTTTGAACTGTATTCACCTTGCTTGTGATGATGTGAGATGATAAAATTCTTATGTGATGAGTTGAAGTTAGGTGAATGACATAGGCATTAGGCTACTATTCATCTTCTGAGGATACATCAGAAGGAGGGTCGTCTGCCTCCAGATCACAGTTAGCCACAGGTAGCAAATTGTGGAAAGCAAAACTGTGGGTAAGGGGGAGGGCAGGGGATCATTCTATTAGTTTCAGGTGTAAAATATAGTGATTTTAATTTTTGTATATATTGGTGAAATGATCACCACAACAAGTCTAGTTAACATTTATCACCATAATAGTAACCCCAGTTTTTTTCTTGTCATGAGGACTTTTAAGATTTAATCTCTTAGCAACTTTCAAATATATAGTATTTAATAGTTGATAATACTATAATAATCTATAGTATTAACTATAGTCAACATGCTGTACACTACATCTCCATGACTTCTTTTTTCTTTCAAGTTTTTATTTATTTATTTATTTATTTCTTTTTATTTAAATTCAAGTTAGTTAACATACAGTACAGTATTGGTTGCAGGAGTAGAATTTAGTGCTTCATCCCTTACATGTAACATCCAATATTCATCCCAACAAGTACCCTCCTTAATGCCTATCACCCACTTAGGCCATCCCTCCACCAACCTCCCCTACAGCAACCCTCAGTTCTTTATAGTTAAGAGTTTCTTGGGGCACCTGGGTGGCTCAGTCAGTTTAGCATCCAATTTCGGCTCAGGTCATGATCTCATGGTTCATGAGTTCGAGCCCCGCATAGGGCTCTGTGCTGACAGTTCGGAGCCTGGAGCCTGCTCTACATTCTGTGTCTCCCTCTCTCTGCGCCTCCCCCGCTTGCACTCTGTCTCTCTTTCAAAAATAAATAAAAATGTTTAAAAGTGTTAAAAAAAAGTTTCTTATGGTTTGCCTCCCTCTCTGTTTTTATCTTGTTTAATTTTCCATGGCTTCTTTATTTTATAAATTAAAGTTTACACCTCTTAATCCCCTTCACCCATTTCCCACCACCCCCTACAGACCCCATCTCTGGCAACCACCGTCTGTTTCTATATATATGACTTCCGTTTTGTTTTTTGAATTCAACAGATAATTGAGATCTCTGACTTATTTCACTTTGCATAACATCCTCAAGTCCCATCCAGTTGTTACAAATGACAAGAGTTCATTCTTTTTTTTGTTTTGTTTTATGGTTGAGTAATATTCCATTGTATATAAATATCACACTGTCTATATCCATTCATGGATAGATGGACACTTAGGTTGCTTTTCCTAGCTACTGTAAATTATGCTACAATAAACATAGAGGTGCATATACCTTTTTGATTTAGTTAATGTCTTTGTTTTCTTTGGGTAAATACCAAGTACTGGAGATAATAGATTGTCTGATACTTCTATTCTTCATTTCTTTTAAGTTTATTTGTTTATTTTTGAGAGAGAGTAAGTGGGGGAGGGAGAAGAGGAAAGAATCCTAAGCAAGATCTGCGCTGTCAACATAGAGTCAGCTGACGTGGGGCTTGAACTCACAAACTGTGAGATCATGACCTGAGCCAAAATCAGGAGTCAGATGCTTACCTGACTGAGCCACCCGGGCACCCCTCTATTTTTAAATTTTTGAGGAACCTCCATACTGTTTTCCACAGGGGCTGCACCAATTTACATCCCCACCAAAAGTGCACAAGGGTTGCCTTTTCTCCACATCATCACGAACACTTGTCTCTTGTCTTTTTTTTTTTTTAAGTTTTTATTTAAATTCTAGTTAGTTAACATATAGTGTAATATTGGCTTCGGGTGTTGAATTTAGTGATTCATTGCTTACATTTAACACCATGTGCTCATCATAAGTGCCCTCCTTAAACGTCTTTTCTTTATGATACTAGCCATTGAGAAGAGAATTCTTTTTTTTAATGTTTATTCATTTTTGAGAGAGAGAGACAGAATGTGAGTGGGGGAGGGGCAGAGAGTGAGGGAGACACAGAATCCGAAGCAGGCTCCAAGCTCTAAGCTGTCAGCACAGAGCCCTATGTGGGGCTCAAACCCTTGAACCACGAGATCAAGACCTGAGTCAAAGTCAGAAGCTTAACCCAATGAGCCACCCAGGTGCCCTGAGAAAATAATTTTTAACCGTGAAATCGTGACTAAAACGGTCTGACCTTATTTTAAGAATGTGATGAGGGATGACCATAATAAAGATTTATCTGCTATGGCATTACTGAAAGTAGTTAAAGTTGGAAACAATCTGGAGGATTATTTTTTTTTAATGTTTTTATTTATTTTTGATACAGAGAGAGACAGAGCATGAGAGGGGGAGGGGCAGAGAGAGAAGGAGACACCGAATCGGAAGCAAGCTCCAGGCTCTGAGCTGTCAGCACAGAGCCCGACATGGGGCTTGAACCCACGAACGTGAGATCTGAAGTCATAGGCTCAACCGACTGAGCCACCCAGGCGCCCCCTGGAGGATTATTAAAATACATAATGAAATACTTTACAACCACAATAGAGAGCATTAAAGAAGAAAATATGGATGTTTGAAAAACGTTCATGGTCTAGCGTTATAAGAATAGAGTAGGTCTGAAGCTAGTATCTATGGGATGTCAATCACGTGGGAAGCTGTGTATGTATGTGTATACACTTGGAAAATTACTGGAAGGATATATACCAGAACATTAGCAACAGTTAGCCTCAGTGGTAAGGGGTTGTGTTTTCTTGCATTCTCCAGAGTTTCTTCAATGAACCTTATTTTTTTTGGTCCTACTTTCCTATGATTTCAAATGTCATATTCTTGGTCATCCAAGAAAAGGGAGAAGAGGAAGGGGAGGAGAAAGAAAGGAAGAATCAGGATTTATTACTGATGAAATTAATTTGATTTTTCCTCAGCTCCCAAAGAGAAGAGCAGCCTGCACAAAAGTAACCCCAGGTTTCCCAAGCTGCTTTTTGCCTCATTGCTGGTACTTCTGCTGCTATTGACAATCTCATTTTTTATCGCTTTTATCAGTAAGTATGCAACTGAATCTAAATTTTTTTAATGTTTTTTAATTTATTTTTGAAGACAGAGAGAGACAGCATGAGCAGAGGAGGGTCAGAGAGAGAGGGAGATACAGAATCTGAAGCAGGCTCTAGGTTCTGAGCTAGCTGTCAGCACAAAGCCCGACACAGGGCTTCAGCCCACGAACCGTGAGATCATGACCTGAGCCGAAGCTGGAAGCCGGACGCTTAACCGACTGAACCACCCAGGCGCCCCCCAACTGAATCTATACAGAATGCCTGCCTTTCATGAAGAGATGGCATCCCTTAAATACTGACATTTAATAATAGGTCTATCGAGAAATCTGGAAAAGAAGTCTTCTTTGGGAGGGAGAGACAATTAATGGGACTCTGTTAGGGATTTTGTTACTTCTTTGATTTTAGTTTCTTCTTTATAAATATAATGGAATCCACTCTATAGAGAAATTGAAGAATATATGTGTGTGTTTGTCTTGTAGAGGGACATATATTAGGTACCATTTCTATGCTAAACAGTTGTGTAAGTGAGGACAAATTTATATTTGCATATTAGTGTTTATAAAGCCAGGTTTTTTCTGACTGCACAGACACATATTTTGAGATGAGCAAGTGAACAGAAGGAGATGGGAAGAGATATTCCAGGAAGAGTTTCCCATTGAAATTTCACCTTAATCATGTCTTTTCTGCCCAAGACTGTGTAAGATTATCTAAAGGCCAATTTGGCAAACAGGTGGATTTCTTCATATCTTTGGGTTTAAGAATTTATCAACAATTTAAAAGACATAAGAAGCAGTGAAGCCAGTGTGTGGTGGGTCAGGGAGCAAATCGGAGATATGGAGGAAAGAAAGCAAAAATTCACTTTCTTAAGGAAGAGGTAAGTTATTTTTAAGTGGTGACATATTTGAGTCTATTGGTGTACTGAAAAATAACAGCCAGTTGAAAGTGGATAGAGTAAAAGAAGGAAGATGAAGAAAATAATGCGCATATCTCCTGATCAATGTTGGATTTAAAAAAATTCTCACTCTACAGGTAACCCAGAGCTCAGAATTAGCTCATTCCACAACCGCCCCCACCCCCACAACAGACCTGTGATGTGTACATCCTCAGATAGAAGTGTTTGTTTTCTCTCCATTTGCCCACCTTCAAGCCTTAGCTCCTGCATTTAGTATTGAAGGAAAGTATGGATCAATCCCTTTGCACTTATTCTAATGGGACCATTGTGTCTCCTCTCAACTACTGACCGTTCAGCAAATACTGGAGAAATCTATGGTTTCAAAATCAGTAGGATTAGGATTACATTGAATGCGGGGTGATGAGAAATCTTTTCCATTGTCAGGATCCTTCTACTCAAGCAATTGGACATTTGTAGATTTTGTTCCTATAAAACAGAATGCAAGAAAGTAACAATAGAGAGCAGAGTCATCACACTGAAGAAAATGAATGGCCTTTTTTTTTTCCAGTTTTTTTTCAAAAGTATTCTCAGCTTCTTAAAGAAAGAAAGACTACAAAAGAGCTCACTCACACAGCATTGGAATGTCTGAGAGAAAATGTGACCGTGGAAGGTAAAAATGAATGTGCCTATAATTCAGTGGTTGACTATATACTGTGTAAGGATACCAAGATAATATTTCCAATAAGATTCATAGGCAGATCATACTAAGAAGTTGAGTCTCGTGATCATTTCAAGCTTCAAGTGTACAAATAAATAAGACCTAGAATACTTATATGCATATCTTTATCTGTACAAAGAAATAGTCTTCTTTGTGGAGATGGCTGTTTAAATCCATGGGTGATCTCTTTATGGAATAATTGTTCAGCCACATCCTTCGTGTTCTTTCCAGAACATACTTCCTCACTTTTTACAGTATCGCTGAGAATTTTCCAGGTCTTCAGATTCTGGTTCCTTTTTGTTTCACACTTCATTTAGTTTATCTCTTTCCTTTTGCATTTTACTATAAGCAGTAAGGAGAAATCAGGCCACAGCTTTAATACTTGGCTTAGAAATCTCCTCTGCAAACATATGGTATAGGTCTAACAGGAGAACAGGAGAAACCTAATGGAGGACCATGGGGAGGGAAAGGGGGAAAGAGAGTTGGGGACAGAGAGGGACGCAAAACCTGAGAGACTATTGAATACTGAAAACGAACCGAGGGTTGAAGGGGGAGGAGGGAAAAGAGGTGGTGGTGATGGAGGAGGGCACTTGTGGGGAAGAGCACTGAGTGTTGTATGGAAACCAATTTGACAATAAACTATTAAAAAAAAAAAAGAAAGAAAGAAATCTCTTCTGCTAAATATCCAAGGCTGTCACAAGTTCTATCTTTCACAAAACATTAGAACACAATTCAGCAAATTCCTTGCTATTTTATTTATTTATTTATTTAATAGTTTATTGTCAAATTGGATTCCATATAACACCAGTGCTTCTCTCCACAAGTGCCCCCCACCATGACCCTCACCCCCTCCCTCCCTCCCCCTCCCCTCCTTGCTATTTTATAGTAAGAATTGCCTTTCCTCCTATTTCCAATAACATGCTTCTCATTTCTGAGACCTTACCAGAAGCATCTTTAATGTTGATGTTTCTACCAACATTCGGTTCATCATGGTGTGTATATATTCTTTGAGATGATAGGACCTTTCTCTACAGCTCTCTTCTCTTACTGAGTCCTCACCAAAATGATCTTTAACTCCATATTTCTAGCAGCAGCCCTTTCTTTTCTTTAAACAATTTTTAAATGTTTATTTATTTTGAGGGAAAGCAGGGGTGAGGGGCAGAGAGAGAGGGAGACACAGAATCCGAAGCAGGCTTCAGGCTCTGAGCTGTCAGCCCAGAGCCCGACGTGGGACTTGAACTCATGAACCACAAGGTCATGACCTGAGCTGAAGTCAGATGCAACTGAGCCACCAAGGCGCCCCATTTCTTTTCTTTTCTTTTTTTAAGTGTATTTATTTATTTAGATAGAGTAAATGGGGAACTGGGGAGGGGCTGAGAGAGAGAGAACGAGCGAGTGAGAGAGCGAATCCCAAGCAGGCCTTGTGCTGCCAGTGCAGAGCTGGGGCTTGATCTCACAATCTGTGAAATCATGACCTGAGTCGAAATCAAGAGTCAGACACTTAACCGACTGAGCCACCCAGACATCTGAGACATTCTTCATTTTTTGTTATAGCATTTTTGATCTATCCTGTTTCTTTTTGCTTCTTAGAATTTCCATCTCTCTGATTACATAGCTCATCTCTTCTTGCATGCTGTCTACTTTGTTCATGATAGCTCTTAACATATTAATCACTGTTGTTTTAAATTTCTGGTCTGATAATTCCAACATCCTGCTACATCTGAGTCTGGTTCTGATACTTGCTTTGTCTCTTCAAACTGGGGGGTGGGGTGGGATGTTTTTTGATTTTTAGTACGCCTTGTAATTTTTTCTCATGATCTAGACATGATGTACTGAGTAAAAGGAACTGCTGTAAATGGGACTTTAGATATGTGGTGGTGAGGTGTGGGGGGAGGGGAAGAATTCTGTGGTCCTATCATTTCTTCTCATTCTTTTAGTGAGTCTTTGCCTCTGGGCTTTGAACTTCAAAGTGCTGGGGGCGCCTGGGTGATCAGTGGGTTGAGCGTCCGACTTCGGCTCAGGTCACAATCTCACTCACGGTTTGAGTCTTGCATCAGGTCTGTGCTGACAGCTCAGAGCCTGGAGCCTGCTTCGGATTCTGTGTCTCCGTGTCTCTCTGCCCCACCCGTGTGCACACTCTGTCTCTGTCTCTCAAACATGAATAAACGTTAAAAAAAAAAAAAAGTGCTCGTAGCTCTTCTTATGACTTCCCTGAAAGCGGAACTGGATGTGGAGTGGGTTGGAGTTGGATCTTTCCCTTCCCCTAGTCAGGCTCTGAGGAAACCACAGCAGGTTAGGCTCTGGTTCCACAGTTTTTCGCCAGGCTCGACCTTGTGAAAAAGAACAGAATGCTTCATGTATTTCCGAATATTCTATATTCTGCCGAGAAAGGAAGGCCCACCTGCTGTGATCGGAACTTTGCCCCTCCCCTTGCCAGAAGCACAAGGGGCGTTTTCTCTGATTCTCTCACTGTGAGAACCTGGTAGCGCTCCAGAAGGTAATCAAATTTCTCCCTCCTTCCCACCACTGATTGGGTCACCCTGTAGTTTTTATCTCCGATTTTCCACACCAAGCTTCCAGCAATTCACCAGTTAGTTACACGCCAGGTTTCCCTTCCCTGGGACTGCTTCCCACAGAAATTTTGGCTCCTGGGTCCTGCTTCAGCAAGTTGTGATCCTTTGTATTTGTCTGTCTGCATTATTTTAAGAGCAGTGGCTTTGCCTGTGAAGAGTTGTTGAATGCGGTTTGTTCGGCTTTGTACTTGTTAAGATGGTATGGCCAGACTGGAAACTGGAAGTCTGTTTACTTACTTACTTTTTTCTGTTTTGTCTCTGTCATTTGCTTGAGTAATTTCTGTCTTTCAAGTCACTGATTTTTCTGTCCTCTCTGCTTTTGAGCCCAACTACCGAGCTTTTTATTTTGGTTATTTTATTTTTTAGTCATAACAATTTTTTTGTTCTCCTTTATATCTCTAATTTGGCTGAGACTTTCTTTCTTTCTTTCTTTCTTTTCTTTTTTTTTTCTTGAGAGAGAGTACAGGTGGGGAGGGTCAGATGGATAGAGAGAGAGGGGGGGGGGAGAATCTTAAGCAGGTTGCACACTCAGTGCAGAGCTCAATCCTACGACCATGATTCATTACCTGAGCTGAAATAAAAAATCAGACCCTCAACCAAATGAGCCACCCAGGCGCCCCTGTTGGCTGAGATTTTCTATTTCTTTTCTGAGGCATTGTTGTTGTTGTTTTTTTTCGTTTGGTCCAAACATGTTTGTACTTTCTTGTTGAGGCATCTTTGTCATGGTTTCTTTAAAATCTTTGTCAGATAATTCTAATATTTCTGTTATCTTGATATTGTCATATATTTATTTTATTTTTTAAAAATTAATGTTGAGAACTTGTAATTCATGGTATGATGGGTGATTTTCCACTGAAACTTGGACATTTTTGTGTAGTATTCTGAGTCTGGATCTTATTTAAAGCCTCTGTTTTTGCTGGCTTTTCCGGACACCGCTCGGGCAAGGGAGGGGGCCCTGCCTCGTTACTGCCTGATAATCGGTGGCCTTGATTCCCTTGACACCTGGTGGGTAGGCTCCTTTTCACCTCTGGATGAAGATGCAAGTTCCAGTTTGCATGGGGTCTTCCTTGGTCCTTAATTTTAATAATACTCACACTTAGAATTTTTCTTTTATATTGGACATCTGTGGCCTTCCATCAATACAGGGAAAGATTGGAGCTGCTGCCCAAAGAATTGGAAGCCATTCAGTTCCAACTGCTACTTTATTTCTGATACAACCAGAAATTGGATGGAGAGTGAGAAGAACTGCTTAGCAATGAGGTCTCACCTGCTGGTGATCAACACCAAGGACGAGCAGGTGCTTTCTGATAGATGACGGAGTCAGGAGCCCCGTCTGGTTGTTTACCTCTTGTCTCAGGAGGAGGTTTTCGTTGTTTGGAAATATTGGTGGTGTGGCAGAAGGCTTTTAGTAGAATTGATAGGAAAGGCTACCTAAGCCTTCACGTGCTACACCTTCTTCCTGTTTCCAAAAAACAAATCTCTCCCAAAATAAATTGGGACATTTGAAATATATGTGGGGTTTGAGTGGAAGAATGAAAATGTTTTAGTCTGAAATGTCAGTTTATTATTTCAACCTGTAAATATCTCATAAATTATTAACTATTTCGCAGAGAAGGGGTGTTATATCCAATAGAGAAACAGTTCAGTCCTGAAGAGTCACAATCAACAATCAGAAATGAATGAAGTTAAAGAAATTACAAAAGGAAAATGATTTAATCTGCAACAATTTTCTAATGTATGACTTTGAAGAATACTACTTCTTTTTTTTTAAATTTTAGAATACTACTTCTTAAGTGGAGAAGGGAAGTGAATCTGAGATGATAATTCATTATGATCATGGATAGAAATTGCTTCCATTTATATTGAACATTGCTGCATTCTATATCTCCCCCAAACTTCCACTTATATTGAACATTGCTATGTTCAGAATATTTATATCTCCTCCAAACTTCATATGGTGAAATCTGAATCCCCCAAGATGGTGGTATTGGGAGGTAGGGTCTTTGAGAGGTGCTTAGGTAATGAGGATAGAACCCTCCTGAACGGAGTTCATGTTTTTATAAAATAGCTCCCTTGCCCCTTCTGCCATGTGAATATGCACAGTGAGAAAAATCTGGCTATGAATCAGGAGGAGGGCCTTTACCTGACCATGCGAGTACCCTCATCTGCGGTATCCAAGCTCCAGAATTGTGACAAAGAAACTTCTGTGGTTTATAAGCAGCCTGTTTGTTATAGCAGCCTGATCAGACTAAAACAAACATCATGCTCACAAGTGTTATCTGCACAGCCAGAGAAGACCTAGGCTCCCAGGCAGGGGCGCCATATGGACCTTCCTGGATCCTTTTTCTTCTCTTCTCTCTAAGGCTATAAAGAACTTAGTTCTACCTGAATACTTTAAAGACTATAACTCCTTTCTTTTCTTACCTTAGGATTTTATCACCCAGAACACAGTTGTGTCTTCTGCTTATTATATCGGGCTGTCAAAACCAAAGGGAGAAGATTGGCAGTGGGTTGATCGGACACCATACAATGAAAGTGTCACGTGAGTACAGAATTAGGTAAAGGAATCCTGGGCCCTGGATCATGCACGGATTTTAGAGTGTTCCGACTATCAGCTATGAAAATAAAATAGCTCACTCTTAACTCTTGGGCACTAGGTTTTAAATAATTTTATTTATTGTCTCATGTAATAGTCACAAGAACTGTAGGAGGCACATATTATTTTTCCCACTGTTGAGATGAGGAAATTGAGGTTAGAGAGTTTAGATGACTTGGCAAAAGTTATCAGCAGCGGTGGCAGTGACCCTCAAATCCAGCTCTATTTGATACGAAAGTCTGTACTTTTAACTCCTACATTATGTCTCTAAACATAACAAAAATTTTTATCAGTTCAGATCATGGCCAGTTATTGATTGAATATTCATCAAATAAATAAGCTAAATTCTGATACATATAAGATCTCATATTTATGTAGGTCTTTTGAAACTCTTAAATACTTTAGTGCATTTTAGTATACTACTACCTTTGATCCTCATATCATAAAGGAATATGACTCTAGTCTCTATTTTTTAGATATGGAAATCAGGAAAATTAAATTATGTGTCCAAGATAACAGGGATCTTAGCAGATTTAAGCATTTTAACTAGTTCTTCAGACACCAAAAGCAATATATATTTAAAAAAAGGAAACACACTCCAGTGATATTTGGGACTGGGATGAAATTTTTTTTTTTCTCATCATTTCCGAGAGTTTATGGACTGACAGTCCCCTGGGAATGGAACATAGTGATGAACACATAGAGGGGCTATCTGCTAGGAGAGTTTAATGCAATGAAATGACACCATATGGGTGATGTCAGCACCGTTGCTGGCAGAAATGCCAGAGCTTCATGTGGAGGAGAAACTGACCGCATGAGGAGTGGAGAAGGAATGATTTGGGCATATCCACCCAGTTCAACCCCCGCCCCCTTCCTCATTGTCTCTAACCCCTTTCAAAGCACTGTTTGAAGAAACAACCTCATCCATTTTTTCCCCCTTTCAGATTTTGGCACTCGGGTGAGCCCAGTAATTTTGATGAAGATTGTGTTGCACTACTATTTCGTACTTCATTAAGAAAATGGGGCTGGAATGATGTTTCTTGTAATGAACATCACAGGTCACTTTGCAAGATGACGAAGATCTACTTATGAATGTTCTTCATGAACATGTGGTTGAATTGGTATCCACCACTGCAGAGATCTAATTTGCTTTTTTTATTCATATGCAAATCTTTTGTAAGGATCTCCTTAGAAACTTTCCATAGTTTGTCACCTGTTCCATTTATGAGAGAATCAGTGGACACATTCATTCATTTGTTCCTTCTCCATGTACAGAGATCATACTTTTGCAGACACATAGAGGAAGCATGAGCCTCCTTTCCTAATTTTAAGGAGTTAGATTTTGATATAATTATATGTGATATTGATATCTAATTATATAATGGGGTTCTTCTGTTGGTCTGGATTTTTTTTTTTCCATGTGAGTGGTCAAAAGCAAAATAATCCCAACTATTACTTTCCATTTCTCTCAGAAATTTATCACCTTTAACTGAAGGATATTATATGACAGTTGGGGAATATAACACACATTAGTGGAAGTTAGGTTCCACCCCTTCTGTGTTCAGTCTTGGACTGTCACTTAACATCAGGGTACACTCAAAGGGGAATCAAAAGTTGAACATTAGAGATTTAGAATCAGAAGTTATTCCTAGCGAGTTGACATAGATGTATGATCATTAGGTAGTCTGATAGTTTTTTTCTTGAGTTTTATAGTTTCTATGTGTAGATTGACACTCAAAATGGCTCCTGGTTTATTTGTCTTCCCCTTTTCACTGAAGTTATTACAGATCATTTTATATCTACTACAATAAAAATATATTTATAATGAAGCCTGTTATTTATGCTTTTGTATGCTAATTATAATTGATCACAGTAAAGCTAATTCTAGCCATGGCTATTCAAGTATGACCTTTTGAGATTACCCTGATTATCTTGATGCAATTGAGTAATTACATTTACCACTCATTTCCTTTCAGAATTCTCTATCTTTATATTTTGCCAGTTTCACTATGATATGTCGTGCTGAAGGTGCTTATGTCTTAAGGGGGTTCTTTGTGTCTCTTGAATTTGAATGTCTATTTCTTTTCCCCAATTTGGGAAATTCTCAGTTATAATTTGGTCTACTATCCCTTCAGGACCTTTCTCTCTATCTTCCTCTTCAGGAATTCCTATGATATGGATGTTGTTCCATTTGATTGTATCACTCAGGTCTCAAATTCTCCTGTCCTGCTCCTGGATCAGTTTCTCTCTTTTTTTCTGCTTCCTCATTTGCTATAACTATATCTTCTAATTCACCTATTCTTCTCTCTGCCTTTTCAATCCTTGAGGTGGCTGCCTCCATTTTGTTATTCACCTCATTTATAGCCTTTTTACACTCATCACACCTATTTTGAAAGTCCCTAGTCATTGTCTCAGTTGCTTCTTTGATGCTTTTTTCAACCCCAGCAATTAATTTTATGACAAGTTTTTTAAATTCTTGATCCGGTCTGTTGTCTAGATCTGCCTTAAGCAGTTCTGTAGCTGTGACTTCTTCCTGGAGGTTCTTCAGGGGAGAGTTCCTTCGTTTTGTCATTTTTCCTAGTTTTCTGTCTCTTGTCAGCTTTAAAAAGGTTCATTGTGCTCTGTGCACCTGTTAATATTGCTCTGTTAAAGGAGGCTTATTGACTGTCTAGGGCCTGTCATTTCAGGAAATATTCTTTTAATGGTGTCTCTCAGTTTCTCTTGTTGAGACTTTGAATATTTTATTTCCCTACTCAGGGATATTTGGGACTTGCCGTCATGCACACTTTGGCTTGTTTCTTGGGGCAATCCTAAGATGGAAAACAGACAAACACAGAGGGAACAGAAGCACACAAATGCACAGACAAATCACACAAATAAACAAATTAAAGGGGGGAAAGGAAAGAAAGAAAATGGAGAGGAAAGAGACGAAAAGAAGAGAAGAAAAGAAAATAATAAAGGGGGTTAGAGACAACAAAGGACAATGGACAGTCTAAAGGTGTATGACCAGTTGAGGGGAGGGATAAGGATGAGATATAGGGGAATATATCTGGATTGCAAGAAATTAAAAAAAAAAGAGGGAGAGAGGAGAAAGGAAAATAAGGAGTAAAAATTAAAAAAAATTTAAGTAAAAAAGGTAATAATAATAAAAAGTAAGTACAAAAAAAAAAGCAAAAGGAATTTTAAAAAAAGCAAAAAAAAAAAAAAAAGCAGCAGCTCCCCCTTGCGGATAGGCATGGTTTGGTGTGGTAGGTCTTGGAGGCTGCTCTCAGAGGCTCCCCCTTGGTGGCTGCAGAGAGTAAAATGGTGGCACACCACGCTCTGCTGGGACTAGGCACTGTAGGCCACTCTAATGAGTCTGATCTCCTTGTGCCACAGCTGAGCCAAGTTGTATTTTCCAGGCCTGCCTCAGTTCAAAGTCCTAGTCCATGCACTTTTATGGTACTACAGATGAGATGTACTTGCTTTGGTGGCTGTCTTCTTAGGGAGAGGGATCAGTTTCTTTTGGCTCAGGCCGGGATTTCGGACTCCCAGACCCCAGTCAGGATAGCAATAGCCTAGGGGGAGGGAGCAATGTCTCTTGGGGCTGGCTGGGATTCGGGATAGCAATAGCCTAGGGGGAGGGAGCAGTGTCTCTTGGGGCTGGCTGGGATTTGTGATGTTGTTGCCCGAGGCGCCAGGCGCTGCTGGAAATGAGCTGGCAGCTCCTGCAGCCTGAGCGCTACCTAGGTCTCCACTGCCGCCAACTCCCTGCCTGGATCGCGTTGGGGTGGGGACTATTTTTTCCCTGTTGGCACCTGGGATTTGGGATTCATGTGGCCAATGCTGGAGGTGAGATGCTCCGTGGAAATGAGGTCCGTGCTCCCACTCCCGTAGCCGAGGCTGAAGTGAGCGCCCCTGGGGCCAGCCACTGCCACCGACTCCCTGCCGGGATGGCGCAGGGCTGGAAGCTGTTCCCTTGTGCCACCTGGGTTCGGGATTTGTGATGCCCAGCAGTTACATATGGAGTGAGAGTTTCTCTCTCCGAGCGCGGTTAAACGTTCTTTATCTCTTCCCCAGAGACAGTACTATGAGCGTGTTCAGTTTCTCTGTCTCTTCCCTTTGTCTCTCGGGCTCCACGAGCTTGCCCCATGTTGGGATGGGGCTCCCACCTCCCCTGCCTCTCTCAGGCTGGCCCATTTTCCAATCTCCCCAGTTCGCATTCACTCACTCAGGTATCTTTGAGGTTGTCTCCTTTCTGGAGTCCGTATTTTCTCCTTCCGCTCTTGCAGATGGGAGTAATGTCCTTCTCAGTTCGATAGATGGGGCAGACGAAGGTTACAGAGCTCCCTTCCTCTCCGCCATCTTGGCTCCTCCCCCACTCATTTCCTGACTGTATCTAAAAATGAGTTATTTTTATTCAGGTCTGATCTTATCCAATGTATGTAGAATTTACTAGTTTTCTCCTTGGAGAGCAACTTACTTATAATTGTGGAAGAATTCCAGGGAAGCTCTATTTACAAAGAGCTTTTCTCACTATTATTTCAATAATATCAGGTTGAAATGAAGAGCAAAAAGAACCACTTTACTAAATGCTTTTGATAGAGTAGAGGGTGTGCTTGACTGGAGTGTAAGGGAGAACGGTGACATTAGTCATTGCTGCACCTTTCTCTGACCTCCACATCTTATGAATGTGGTTCAGATCTTAGTTTCATTAATTTTCCACAAAGCACCACTAAATCAAGATTGGGGGTAACAGAGTTATGTAAGATTTGTGTTTAAAGAGTGATATTAAAGTGAAGAGTCATCTAGCTGACTTCAAATCAGTGACAGAATTGTGAAAAATAAACTTGTTGCTTTAAGCCACTAAGTTTTGGGCTGGTTTATTATTTAGCAATGTAAACCTGAAACACCTGTGAATTGTATTACAGTTTTGAACCAGATTCTGCAAAACAATGAAACATTCAATCACATTGCTGTCTTTAAAAAGATTGACAGGTTTTGGTTTTGTTGTTTTGATTTTGGGGGGTTTTTTTTGTTGTTTTTTTTTTTTGGAAAATCTTGAGAACTGGTGGGCACTGCCATTTTTGCCTTGACTGTCAGCCATTCTATGCTTCTAGTAACTCACGCTCCAATTTGAGCCATTTGTGAAAGCAATTTTAAAAATGTTTATTTTTTAGAGAGAGAGAGAGAGAGAGAGAGAGAGAGCGAGAGAGCGAGAGCCCATGCACAAGCAGGGGAGAAGTAGAGAGAGAGGGAGACAGAATCTGAAACAGGCTCCAGGCTCTGAGCTGTCAGCACAGACCCCAAGAGAGAGCTCAAACCCATGATCCAGGAAATCATGACTTGAGCCAAAGTCAGACGTTTAACCAACTGAGCCACCCAGGCGCCCCAGAAGATTGACAGTTTTAAAGTGAGAGTTGGGTCCTGGGTGGCTCAGTCAGTTAAGCAGCCGACTTTGGCTCAGGTCATGATTTCATGATTCAAGCCCCACATCAGGCTCTGTGTTGACAGCTCAGAGCCTGGAGCCTGCTTCGGATTCTGTGTCTCCCTCTCTCTCTGCCCCTCCCCTGCTTGTGCTCTGTCTCTAAAATAAATAAACATTAAAAAAATAAATAGAGAGTAGATTAATTTTATCATTAAGTGAATAAAATGCAAAATTAAAGTTTGTTTTTTTATAGAATTTAATTCTTACTCTTAAGTTGTAGGCATATTATATTACATCATAGGTATGTGGTTCTTAAAGTTCAATATATTAAGTTTGGATGTATAATTTTTTTTCAAATATTAAGTATGAGCAAAAAAAAATTGTTTTCGGATCACTATTTTACAAGATAGATTTTAAGGGTGTCTGGGTGGCTAAGTCAGTTAAGTGTTTGACTTTGGCTTAGGTCATGATCTTATGGTTCATGGGTTCGAGCCCTGTGTTGGACTCTGCACTGACAGCTTGGAGCCTGGAGCCTCCTTTGGATTCTGTGTCTCCCTCTCTCTCTCTGCCCCTCCCCTGTTCATTTTCTGTCTCTTTCTCTGTCTCTCAAAAACGAATAAAGGTTAAAAAAAAGTTGTTTTTTAAAAATTTTTTGAAAATGTTTTTATTTCTTTTTGAGAGAGAGAGAGAGACAGCATGAGCAGGGGAGGGTTAGAGAGAGAAGGAGTCACAGGATCTGAAGACAGGCTCCAGGCTCTGAGCTAGCTGTCAGCACAGAGCCCGACGCGGGGCTCAAACCCAAGAACTGTGAGATCAGGACCTGAGCTGAAGCTGGACGCTTAACTGACTGAGCCACCCAGGTGCTCCAAGAAGATGGATTTTAAAATACTCGATTAAAGTTTAGGTAATTGTTCCATATGTAGTAAAAGAAAAATACAGGCTACAAATAAAACTATTTGAAGAACGTGTGTTTATGTTGGCTTATTAAGAAGATACATTAAGCCTATGAATGAAATATACTTAAAATTTTAGAATCCACATTCATTTTTATGATTGCTATTAAATACAAATAAACATACAAACAAATCTACCAACACTTAAAATACTTTTAGTCAACCTGCCACTTAGTAAATGGAAAAGGAAGCAGAAGTAGTAGAATATTCAGTACTGGGGAAAGTGCTTTTGCTCCATGAAGTTAAAATGATTAGCCTGGATGATTTTTCTGAAGGTGGGAATCTGCTGACACATGACAAACTCTTCTGAGCCTGTGAATATTAGTTTTGTCTTGATGATAATACTAAAACATGAATTAATAATAATACTTTTGTGTTTGCCAATATGGAAATCATCAATGCTACCCACTTTGTCAAAGATAAATTCAGTGACTCTGGCATGGAAGAAATAAGGTAACGATGCAAATGTATTAAGCCACATATTTAGTATAAGTGTTTAATTAAGTTAATCACATTTTCTCTACACGATGGAAATGCTTTGCGTTAGTTAAAATTGTTGCAAACAGAACTACATAATAAAGAACCAGTATTTAGGATGGTGGTGCATATTGCTGATCAATCTATACCTTCTTCCTTAGAAACAAAACTTTGACTGTCTTTATAGAGTCATTTTCTTTCATACAGCCCAGGTGACCTCAGTTTCAGTTCTGTGAATGGTTACCGATTAATTCAAGGCATCAAAATAATCACCCTACTGGTTGGTTTAGGAATAGGCACAAATTGCAAGGTAAGCCAATGAATCCCCTCTCTTTGTTCTCCAATGAATCAGGGCGCTAATCTCCCTCTCCCAAAGAATATGAACACAGAAATATGTAGTCCTGCCTGCTACTCATAGTCATCCTGTCACCATGTGGGGAACTAGCTTTAGAATGACAGGAACACCATGGAGTAGAGCAATGGAAAGAATCTGGTTTCTTAAGGGTACTGTTGAGCCACTGAATCAACTATTACTGAAATATATTCTACTCTGAATTTTTAATAATTAGAACTAATAAATTTTCTAATTTAAGTCTGATTGAATCATGATTGATAAAAAGTAGTATGCATATTTTTTATTTAATTTATTTTTAAAATTTACATCCAGGTTAGTTAGCATATAGTGCAACAATGATTTCAGGAGTAGATTCCTTAATGCCCCTTAAACATGTAGCCCATCCCCCCTCCCACAACCCCTCCAGTGACCCTCTGTTTGTTCTCCATATTTAAGAGTCATGTCCTCCTCCATGTTTTTATATTATTTTTGCTTCTTTTCCCTTATGTTCGTCTGTTTTGTATCTTAAAGTTCTCATATGAGTGAAGTCATGATATTTGTCTTTCTTTGACTAATTTTGCTTAGCCTAATACCCTCTAGTTCCATCCACATAGTTGCAAATGGCAAGATTTTATTCTTTTTGATTGCTGAGTAATACTCCATTGTATATATATATACACCACATCTTCTTTATCCATTCATCCATCAGTGGGCATTTGGGCTCTTTCCATACTTCGGCTATTGTTGTTAGTGTAAAATAGCATATTTTTCATTGACCTAAGTTTATTCAGATTCAGTAGTCTAAAGGAAGAAGCTAACAATTTTAGAGCACAATTCAATGATTTTTATTTGTTTTAGGTTCAGTTTATGAGTAGAATCACATGGTATTTGCCTTTATCACTTTGAGTTATTTCACCCTAGCATACTTTCTAGGTCCATCCATGTGGTCTCAAATGGCATGATCTCATTTTTAGTGGCTGCATAATATTCTAGTGTGTGTGTATACCATGTTTTCCTTATCCATTCTTCTATCAGTGGACAGTTGGGCTGCTTCCATAATATGGCTGTTGTAAATAATGTTGCAATAAGCATAGGGGTGCATTTATCCCTTCAAATTAGTACTTTTGTTTTCTTTGGCTAAATACTTAGTAGTGGAATTACCGGATCATATGATATTTCTATTTTAAAACTTTTGAGGAACTGGCATACTTTTTTCCACAGTGGCTGTAGGAATTTACATTTCCACCAACAGTGCATGAGGGTTCCTTTTTCTCCACCTTCTTATCAACATTTGTTACTTCTTGTCTCGTTGAGTCTAGCCATTCTGAGAGGGATGAGGTGGTATCTCATTGTGGTTTTGATTTGCATTTCCCTGATGATTAGTATTGCTGAACATCTTTTGATGTGTCTCTTGGCCAAGGGAAATTAATTTTCAATGAAAAGATACAATTTGGGGGGTGCCTGGGTAGCTTAGTTGGTTAAGCGTCTCACTATTTTGCTCAACATTTTTAAAAAGTTTTTTTTAAATTTATTTTTGAGAGACAGAGAGAGACAGTGCAAGTAGGGAAGGGTCATAGAGAGAGGGAGATATAGAATCTGTAGCAGGCTCCAGGCTCTTAGCTTGCCGTCAGCACAGAGCCTGACGTGGGGCTCGAACCCATGAACTGCGAGATCATGATCTAAATCAAAGCCGGATGCTTAACTCACTGACCACCCAGGTACCCCAAAAAAGATTTTAAGTATATAATTTGGGGTGCCTGAGTGGCTTGGTTGGTTGGGCATCTTACTTTGGCTTGGGTCATGATCTTGCAGTTTGAGAGTTCAAGCCCTACATCTGGCTTGCTGCTGTCAGTTCTGAGCCCCTTTCGGATTTCTGTCCCTCTTTGTCTCTTGTACTCTCTCTCTCTCAAAACCAAATAAACCTTTAAAAACTGATATAAAAAGTATACAGTTTTTGTTACTGCATTTATGAAAAAATTCATTTTTAGTTTTTAAATAATTTTTTAAAGCTTACTTATTTTGAGAGAGAGAGTATGTGCCCAAATGAGTGGGGGAGAGGCAGAGAGAGAGGGAAAGAGAAGGAGAGAGAGAGAGAATCCCAAGCAACTGACAATGCAGAGCCTGCAGGCCTTGAACTCATGAAGAGTGAGATCATCACCTGAGTTGAAAATAGTGCGATCATCACTTGAGCTGAAATCAAGAGTCCGATGTTTAACTGACTGAGCCACCCAGGTGCCCCTATGAAAAAATTCTTTGAGGAGAGCTGAAGTTTTCATCAGAACTTCAAATGGGTTAGTGGCCCAGAAGAGTTTCATCATTATTTATCTGGGTTGATTTCAACTTCCCAACATCTATCTTCACTACTACAGTCCTCTGATAAGGGCTAATGAAAAACAAAATCATTTAAGGTTACACAAATAAACTGTTCTCTTTCTAGTAATGGAGACCTCTTTTGTTGTAGACCAACCCTTGTGACACCACCACCAACAAAGCTAGCAAGAAGAAGTCAGTTTCAAAGCATAGGGGAGCCATCCTGACACTGAGGACCTGAGGCACACGAAGGTAGCAGCATAATCAGTCTGGATCCATGAACAGTGATCAACCATTCTTCCCCCAATTTCTTGGAATTAGGCAATCCCTAGAATCTTGATGTAATCTCGAAGGATCATCCCAAGAATGACTAATATGAAATTTCTTATCATCCAGCAGTATTATAGGAAACAACAACAATAATCTCTTAAGTTGAAAATAATGAGATGCTATATATTTTGTAATGTAAGTCTGTAGACCAAAAATATCTTAAACACATTTGTGAGGGAACATATCTGTGCCTAAATATCTCTTAGAAGGTAGTGCTTGCCACCACCTATTGATTTGTTTTTATCTAAATTCTTAAACAGGAGAATCAAACTGGGTCTACTTAGTTCAGTCATGGGCGATAATTTTCAAAAGGGCAATGTAGTGCTTCTTTCTTGAAAAAGGTTTTCAAATTGCTGATTCATTTTTGATGAAAAGAGTTCAAGCCAAAAGAACAGTATGCCCTTTGACTCTAATAGTATGTGATTTTATTTTCAATTCATACAAGTTATTATCTTTTCCATTGCTACTTTTTGCATGACTTCCTTATTAGACTCAAATATCCTATATTTGCTTATACATCTGACCTGAACTTACCACAAGTCTTCTTTTGATCTAATCTCCCATTCTCCCTATTAGTTTTCTGCTTTTTTTTTTTTTTTTTTTTTTTGGTATTTTGGTATATTACTCCTTTTTGCCTTTGCTCATACCATCTCAGCATTCTATTCAAAGGCTTGCTGCTGTAATCTAGAACTGTAGAAGGAAAGAAAAGAACAAAAGAAAATGGAGCACAGTGTTGCCAATGGTCAAGAGCAGAAAGTGACTTAGGGAGCATATACTGGAGACGGGTAAAGAAGAAAATGGTTCTTTAAATTAACATCCCTATATATAAAGTTTACAAGAATTATGCTCTTTGGACCATCTGAGTCCTTGAGTTTGTGTTTCTTTATCTCCGAGGGGAACTGGAAGCAGATGCATATGTTTTATAGCCACTTCTTTCCCCCTATGACTTGTTGTAACTCTAATCAACCCCAGGGAGAATTTTCTGGGCTTTTAATACTGTTCTCAATATCTATTTTTTCATTCACTGTGACTATCCCATCACTTTAAAAGCTTGTTGAGTTCAATATGCACTTATTCATAGTAGGTTTTTTTTTTTTATTCAAGTCTGCTCACTTGAGAATATGGAGTTATTTGTGATCTTAATGAAAAGAAAGGTCTACATTCTGGAGGCTGTATGTATTGAAGAATCTCCAAGCTCCTGAGTAATTACAAGGAATTAATGAATCCTGTCTTTGATGTTATACCACTTCAAGCTCCCCCTTACCTACTCAGGGAGATCACAAAAGATTCCTAAACTATGCCTAATATTGATCTTGATGCAATAAGAATGTTTCATTGCTTTTCAGATAGATTCCAGGATTTTCCATTTTGCAATCATATTCCTGAACAATATCTGTGGATATTTGTATAATTTCTATATTAACCCTTATTATTGAAGCCATATCTAGTCAATCAGACTTTTGCTTACTTGTAAGACACTCTTCAATACTTGGATTAAACTTTACACAAAATCCAATGTTGGCTTGTGAACACTTAAATTAAGGCCTACAAATAAATTTTTTTAGGGGGTATGAAATTTTCTATTTTGCATTCCAGAATAGAAATCGGAGAGAGAAATTTTATGTCAGGAATTGAACACATAATCTAAAATTCTTGTCAAAGTTGCAGTGAGGAGTTTGGAATATGTTTCTCAATTTCCTCTTATTATTCCTAGTATTTTTAAATCACTTGAAATTTTCCCAAACCACAACTTCCTCTTCAAGATACAGCTTATACCAGAAGTTTCTTAGCCTCATAAGAATGTTTAGCAGTTTGTCTCTGAGCTCTGACCTCTTTGAATGAAGCAGAACTCTGAGTGGCATCTTCAGAGCAGGAGGTAAAAGAGGCTCCTGAATCTTTTGAATACAGAAGATAATGGTACGAGAAGGGCAGCCTCAAGGTGGAGGTAAGCATTCCTTTTCTCAGTGCCAGAGATGAGGTTAGAAGCATATGATGAGATGATAAAGGTCATTTGGAGACAAGGGGTAGACAACAGATTGATGATTGATGGGACAGAGATTGGATCACCATAGTAAGAGTGATGGAAAGTTGAAGGAAAGAATAATTCCTCAGAGCCAGAGGCACTTCAAAGAGTAAGAAACCAAATATTAATACAGTGGTATGGGAAGAGGGAGGCAAAGTGATATTTTCAGCAAGGCAGAGACTCAACGGATTAACATAATATTCAAGAAGAAAGAATAAGGAAATGGGAATTACGGTTGGCCGAGGGTGAGTTTTGCCCAGATTGTTTAGGACTACAGAGCCACTACTCGTTTATTTATTCTGAAACAGTTTTCTCCCACCACCCACTTATTTTTTAGAGAGAGAGAGAGACTGAATGGAGGAGAGGAAAAGAGAGAGAGAGAGAGAGAGAGAGAGAGAGAGAGAGAGAGAGAGAGAGAGAATGAATCCCAATGCAGGGCTCAATCCCATGACCCTGGGATTATGACCTGAGCCAAAGTCAAGAGTTCAACACTCAACCACCTGAGCCACCCAGGCACCCCTATTCTGAGGGAGTTTTTAAGCTCTCCTCTTGTTTTAGGTTTTTAATTACTCTGAGATTCTTCATCTGGTTTCTTCATTAATCTAAGCTTCTTAAAAATCTCCACTTCCTGGCTCCTTGATAACAGTACTTGTCTTGCTGATCTGACAGAGAACGCAGTATGGCAGTCCCAAGTAAGGTGCTGGTCTGTTGCTGTGATTTCCGTAGCACTCCTCAGTGCTTGTTTCATTGCGAGCTGTGTGGGTAAGTTCTTCACTCAGGTGCCATTTCCCTTTATTCCTTTTCCTATCATGTTCTATAAAGATTTTCTAAGATATGCTCTTTTCTTTTTTTAATCTCATTAATATGTTAGCTCTTACATGGAGTACTATATTTGATTTCTCCTCCTCCTCCTCCTTTCCCTCCTCTTTTTCTATCTTTTGGTAACTGACTCTGCTTCCAGATCTGCTTTACCTGGTTTTATTAGCACGTTCCCCGCCATGGCTTCACATAGGAATGTGTGCTAGTTGGAGACATCCTCTAAGACACTGTCATCCACCACTGGGTTCCCTGGGCACAAAAGCCCTCTATTTTGAGACCTCAACTTTAATTACTTTTATAATCATAATACAGTCTAGGCTCTTTGATTTTCATGTGGGAGTCTTTCCCAGCATGAGATGAAAACGTTTTCAAATGAAGATATAAAGGAATGAAGTATTTTTTCCTTGTTCAATATACTTCCAAGTAAATATTTCAAGTTCATTTTGTGAAAAGTTTCAAAGGTCTTTTTGCTCTTTAGGCTACAGTTTGGTTCTCTATTCATTGATAACATAATTAAAAATAATTTTGAATAGTCTGGGCAGGAGTGAAAGTGACTACCTATGTCAAAATGGGCCGTGTTTGAAGTTCCTTCTGAGATGTAAACCAACCTCCTAGCCTTTATTAAAACACAGTTATCCCCTAAGTTAAAATCTGCTTTACTTTTCATGGTGAAGTGCAAAAGAGGAGGTTTAAGAATAATTATTTCAGGGGTGCCTGGCTGGTTCAATTGGTTGAGCATGCGGCTTCAGCTCAGGTCATGATCTCATGGTTCGTGGGTTCGAGCCCCACGTCGGGCTCTGTGCTGACAGCTAGCTCAGACCATGGAGCCTGCTTCAGATTCTGTGTCTCCCTCTCTCTCTGCCCCTCCCCTGCTCATGCTGTCTCACTCTCTCTCTCTCAAAAATAAATAAAACATTAAAAAATTTTAAAAAAGAATAGTTATTTCATTAAAGGAAGGTAGGAAGTCTTGACTGTATTGAGCTTCAGTAGTATAAGGACAAGAAAAAGTAAGTAAAGAGTCATGGCAGGACCTGAGAGAGAACAGGTCTTGCTTAATGTGCGTACTCTTGAGCATAAAAGTGAATATTTATCCAAGACATTTAAAATGTTTAAATGTTTAAAAGTCCCCTTGGTTGTTACTTACCCTACATATTTATCTGTAGCTACAACAGCCAGAAATTTTAGAATATATCCAAATAATTTGCAAGCTTGCTTCGGGATAAAATTAAGGAGAAACAGCCAGTGAGTCAACAAATATTGATTACTCTGTGACCATCACCGTTCCAGGTGTTTGTGATTGATTGATGTGGAAAACAGATAAAATCTCTGCCCAAGAATATAGAACTTAAATATCAGTGGGGAAAGAACCAAAAATAAATGTGCGGGTATAAAACCAAACAAAATTAATGAATACAAACAAGTAGTAATTCACCATAGTCCTTATTGAGCTTGCCTAGAGGAAGAGATTGGTGGTGGCTGGAAGCAAGCCAGCTTGGCAAGATATATAAAGCATGAGTCTCTATAATAAAAACAAATGATGAACACTAATCCTTCTGCCTCCTTCACAGTGACTTATCATCTTACATATGGCAAAACTGGCAAAAGGCTGTCTGAACTACACATATACCACTCAAGTTTATCATGCTTCAGTGAAGGGACAAGCGTGACAGGTAAGGTGTTGCAATGCCTAACGGGACTTTGTCTTTTCCCAGAGAGAGGTTAAGGTTGAGTTCAACATTGGTTTGTCCCATTAAAAAAAAAAAAAAAGGAATATCTGCTTTAAGATATCTCTAGATTTACATGTTCATTTCAGGCTTTAGATTCACCCCTAAAACCATTTTTCCTCCAGACTTCTTGATCTAAATAAATGCTAACAACACATCCCATGTACTTTGCTCAAGCTAACACTGGAAGTTATTCATAACAGTTCTCATTTCACATTATCCTCATCCTTATCAAATGGATTAAATTCCTCTTTTTGATATCTAAAGTTCTCAGTAATAGCCATCTGCATTCCAAGTATCTGCTTTATTACTGGTCAGTGTGGGTCTTGGAGCATGGCTCAGGAGGAGACTGCCCTCACTTCAAAATACAGTCCTGGTAACTTCCTATGTGAAGAGCTGGGGCAGTTGAATTCAGAATCATCACTATATATAGTGAAAAAAGTCAAAGAAAGGTAAAGTGCATGTTTGTAGTAGTCTTTATGGCCTTACTCTTTCCAAGAAAAAAAAAAATCCAAATAGGTTTTAGACTCTTGCTAATTCAGGAACTAAATAATCCAATCCTCTGCATCTATGCAGAAGCCTATGAGGGATAAAAGGAGGGCAGATGTTTCTTTTTATTTCTATGAGCTGTTGGAATTTTCTTTTTTATGTTATTGGGCAATGATATGAAACATGGGATGGCGAGGGATGATTTCCTTTGCTCTCCCTGCCTTCTGGTTCTCTTGTCACATTGGGGTTCTTTTGTCCCGCAACTGTGGAACTGGCCCTTCTGGGGAGGAAAACATCATTCTATCAGGATGTAGACACTCGAGCAGCTGGAGTTTTAAAGAATGCCTTCTTGGAAGCAGCAATGTGCGCTTTACCCTTTGCCTTCAGAATGTTCTAGATGAATGAGACAGAGATGGATATTAATGAAATGAACCCCACATATTTGTGGCATGGGAGACTGCAAATTTACTCCTTAAAAATATCCAACCTGATATTATTTATGGCCAACTGAGCTGTTCAATACAGCTAATTCAAGTAACATGATTCAAGTTTATATATCAAAATTGTTTTACATAATACCATGTCAACAACTAAGAGGGCTCAAATTTTAACAATATCTGCTCAAATTCTTATTACAATGAAGAGGAAAAGTAGAAGTCTAAACACAAAATTTTCATCTTGATTACAGTTAGGAAATAATTGATAGCCACAATGTATCTTCTCCAATTTGTTTCCCCCGAGTTCCAGTCAGAGTGTTGAGATATTCAGATGCCCAGATAGAGTTTCTTCAGTACACCTGAACTCTACCTAGACCTGTAGTTTTCAACTCTTTTGCTTGCCAGTCCCCAAAAAGGATTTTGAAAACTATGTACCCCCTTATGCAATTTATTTTGACATTTAAAGTCTTTTTGTTTTTTTTTCTAAACCAAGTTATAGATGTGAAGGCTTTCAGTTCTAAAATATTGTCAAGTATTGACATTTAAAACAAAAATCTCTTGTCTATCTACTAGTGTTTAAATACTATCATAGTAGTGATAACCCTACTACCATCACTCATTAAAAAAAGAATATGTATTCTTTAACAGTTGGATGTTTTACATTATTCTTTTGGCCTCTTCAATTAATGTTTACATTGCACTTTCTTGATTTTCTAAAATATGTACTATATGTCTGATATTTTCATTTCCTGAGGAACATTAGACTTTACATGCCTATAAAATTTCTTCTGGATAGACTTATCATTACTTATCATTGACTTATCCATATTATGAGGATACAATATTCAAAACATCACATTTATTACAAATTTTGATAAATTATTATCAATAAAGTAAAACTATTAGAAACTTCTCTCTCTCTCTCTCTTTTAATTTCCCTTGGAGACAGTGAGACAGAGAGAGAGAGAGAGAGAGAGAGAGAGAGAGAGAGAGAGAGAGAGAGAGAGAGAGAGAAAGAGCATGAGCTGGGGAGAGGGGCTGGGAAAGAGAATTTCAAGCCAGCCTTGATGTGGGGCTTGATATCACAACCCTGGGATCATGACCTGAGCTGAAATCAAGAGTCAGATACTCAACCAACTGAGTCACCCAGGTGCCCCCGCTCAACTCTCTCCCTCTTTCTTTTTTTGAGAGAGAAAGGGTGCAATTGAGCAAGGGGCAGAGAGAGAGTGAATCTCATGAAGGGCAGAGAAAGACAGAGAGGGAGAGAGAAAGAAGCAGGGCTTGAGCTCATGCGAAGCACCACAAATCATCTCTTAATGAGATTAATTCGACTTCAAAAAATACAATCAGTGGGGCAGCAGGGTGGCTTAGTTGGTTGAGGTCTGACTTTGGCTCAGGTCATGATCTTGCAGTTCGTGAGTCCGAGCCTGGCACCTGGCTCACCGCTGTCAGTGCAGAGCCAGCTTTAAATCATCTGTTCCCCTCTCTTTCTGCCCTTCCCTCTCCCTCTCTCTCTTTCTCTGTCTCTCTCTCTCCCCCCCCCCACTCCCTCCCTTTCTCTCCCTCTCTCTCTCAACCCCTCGCCTGCTTGTCTAATAGGAGAAACCTAACATAGGACCATAGGGAGGGGAAGGGGGAAAAGAAAGCTGGGGAGAGAGAGGGACACAAACTATGAGAGACTATTGAATACTGAAAACGAACTGAGGGCTGAAGGGGGAGGGGGAGGAGGGAAGGGGGTGATGGTCATGGAGGGTGGGCACTTGTGGGGAGAAGCACTGGGTGTTATATGGAAACAAATTTGACAATAAACTATTATAAAACAAAATAAAATAAAAAAATCAAAAGAAACTTTTACAAAACTAATGAACAGAATACATAATTGAGATAGATTTCTAAAAGTGGCTAATATTAAAATGATACAGATGTGGCCTATTTTATTCAACTTATAGTATTATAAGAGATAAAAGAACTCTGTACATTATTTCTCATAACTTAATGATGTAATAATATACAAAATAAATAAAATAGACCTATATGCAACATAGATGAATCTTAGCAAAAATTAAGCACAAGAAGACCAGATATATTATAATAGCTTTAAAAACTCTCAAACCTCAACAAATCTAAATGACTTGTTATTTATTTATATACGTCTCTATATATATACACACACACATATAATATATTTACATATACATTTTATATATATAAATATATATATTTATCTGCTAAAATTATTCATCTGTGTTAGTCATTTAAAATCCTGAGAGACCTTAGGGCTTCTAATGTAAAAAGGATTTGAGGAACAGGAAAAAAATTGATAATAACTCTTTTTGCAAACAATCCAGAACAATTATGCAGGTAAACTTTAGTAAATATTGAGGGCTTAATGCTAAAGAATATTTTTTAAAAAGCAGATTTATGGCTCCAAATTATATAATTCAGGGAAACAGTAAATACATGAAATAAGAAACCCATCTCTAGAAAAGAAGTGCAGATCCTTGGAATTTGATATATATGAAACATACCTATTTAATCCTATTTATGCCATCTTGCACTCATCCTCTCTTTCATGTGGCGCAGGGAATGTCTGGGCATGTTGCCCATATAGTTGGAAGTCATTTGGTTCCAGCTGCTACTTCATTTCTACCGAGCGGAACTTTTGGGCGAAGAGTGAGCAGAACTGTGTTGCGATGGGTGCTCATTTGGTGGTGATCAACACGGAAGCAGAGCAGGTACTTGTGCTTATTTTTCATTAAGTTTTTTAATTGTGGAAGAAAATATGGATGTTACCCTCTGAACTCTTTTTAAACGTATAGTTCAGTAGTGTTAACCATATTCATATTGTTGCAAAAAGATCTCTACAACTTTTCATCACGCAGAACTGAAACTCTATAGCCATTTAACAACAACTTCCATTGCCCCCTACCTCCAGGCCCTGGTATCCACCCTTCTATTCTCTACTTCAATGAGTCTGACTCCTTTAGACACCTCATGTAAGTGGAACAGCATTTGTTTTTTTGTGACTGCCTTATTTCACTTAACATAATGCCCCAAAAAAGTTTTTTCATGTTGTAGCAGTAACAGGACACTTTTCCTTTTTAGGGCTGAATAATATTCCATCACACATAGACCACATATCATTTATCCATTCAAGTGCTGATGGACATATGGGATGCTTTTACCTCTTGGCTGTTGGGACTAATGCTGCAGTGAACATGGGTGTGCAAATGTCTCCAAGAGATCTTGCTTTCTGTGACTTTGGCTCTTTACCCAGGAGTTGGATTTCTGGATCATATCATAATTCTAATTTTAATTTATTTGAAGGATGACTACACTAGGATGCACAAGGATTCCAATTTCTCCACATTCTTGACAGCACTTGTTTTTTTCTTTTCTACTCTTTTTTATTAAAATAATTTTTTAACATTTATTTATTTTTGAGAGACAGAGCATGAATGGGGGAGGGGCAGAGAGAGAGGCACACCCAGAATCTGAAGCAGGCTTCAGACTCTGAGCTGTTGGCACAGAGCCCGACGGGGGGTTCGAACCCACCAACCATGAGATCATGACCTGAGGTGAAGTCAGCCGTCTAACCAACTGAGCCACCCACGTGCTCCTCTTCTCCTCTTCTCTTTTTGCTTTTGATAGCAGAGTGTGAGATTATATTCCATTATGATTTTGATTTGCACTTCTCTAATAATTAGCAATATTAAGAATCTGTTCATATACCCTCGTGCACTGTTTTGGGAAGGCAAACTAATGCAGCCTCTGTGGAAAACAGTATGGAGGTTCCTCAGAAATTAAAAATAGAATTACCCTATGATCCAGTAATTGCACTATTAGATATTTACCTAGAGAATATGAAAACACTAATTTGAAAGGATATATGCACTCCTATATTTATTATTGCAATTAAATATAATTGCAATATTATATTTATTTTTTAATTTAATATTTATTGCAGTATTGTTTACAATAGCCAAGATATGGAAAGAGCCCAAATGTCCATAGATAGATGAATGGATAAAAAAAGATGTGGTATATACAGATATACCATGGAATATTATTCAGTCATAAAAAAGAATGAAATCTTGCCATTTGTAAAAACATGGATGGACCTAGAGTATTATGATGCTAAGTGAAATAAGTCAGAGAAAGACAAATTTTACTCACATGTGGAATTTAAGAAGCAAAATAAATGAACATAGGGGAAGGGAAAAAAGAAAGAGAGAGGGAAGCAAACCATAAGAGACTCTTAACTATAGAGAACAAACGAAGGGTTGATGGAGAGAGGAGGGTGGGAAGTGGGTTAAATGGGTGACGGGCATTACGGAGGGCACTTGTTGTGATGAATACTGAGTGGTGTTTGTCAGTGATGAATCACTAAATTCTACACCTGAAACTAGTTTTACCATACGTGTTAACTAACTAGAATTTAAATAAAAACTTGAAATTAAAAAAATTGTATCTCCTTTGATTTCTTTAAAAAATGTTTTGTAATTTTCAAATTATAAGATTTTCACTCTTTGCTAAGCTTATGCCTAAGTATTTTATTCTTTCGATGCTATTGTCAATAAGATTGCTTTCTTAATTTTTTGTATTCTTTATTTTTATTGTGTAGACATGCAACTGATTTTTGTCTGTTTATTTTGTATCCTACAACTTTTCTGAATTTGTGTATTAGTTCCAACAGTGTTTTCCAGCTTTAAAGAGATATAATTGCCATATAAAATTGTATGAGTTTAAGGTGTGCAATGTGATGACTTGATATATGTATGTATTGCAAAATGATTACCCCAAATGGTTAGTTAACACATCCATCAAGTTACACAAATGCCATTTGGTTTTGAGGTTAGAATATTTAAGTCCTATTCTCTTATCTGCTTTGAAGTACTGGTTTTTTTAAATTCAACATATTTTTTTATTTTATTTTATTTATTTTAATTTTTTATATTTTATTTTATTATTTTATTTATTTCTTTTTTTAATAATAGTTTATTGTCAAATTAGTTTCCATATAACACCACATGCTTCTCCCCACAAGTGCCCCCCACCATGACCATCCCCCCTCCCTCCCTCCCCCTTCCCCCTCAGTCCATGGTTCGTCTCCAGTATTCAATAGTCTCCCTTGATCCGTGTCCCTATTGTTAACTGACACCATGTTTTACATTACAGTTCCAGAACTTACATTCATCTTATAACTAAAAGTTGGTACTTTTTGAGTAACATTTTCCCGTTTCCCCTACACCCCAGCACCTGAACCGCTATTATAGTCTATTTCTATAAGTGGCTTTTAAATTTAAATTAATTTCACTAATTTACTTTTTATTTGAGTACAGTTAACACACAATATTATATTAGTTTCTGGTGTACAACATAGTGATTTGACAAGCGTATACGTGATGCTATGTCAGCACAAGTGTAGCTATTATCTTTCACCCTACAACACTGTTACAGTAGCAATGACTAGGGGCTCCTGGGTGGCTCAGTCGGTTAAGCGTCTGATTTTGGCTCAGGTCATGATCTCATGGTTCGTGGGTTCGAGCCCCGCATTGGGCTCTGTGCTGACAGCTAGCTCAGAGCCTGGAGCCTGTTTCAGGTTCTGTGTCTCCCTCTCTCTCTGACCATCCCCGGCTCATGCTGTCTCTCTCTGACTCTCAAAAATAAATAAAAAACAGGAAAAAAAAACCCCAATACAATGATTATACCCTTATGCTGAGTCTTTTATCCCTGTGACTTATTCATTCTACAAGTTTGGCTTTTTTAGAATTCACATGTGAGTGAGATCTTATTGTGCTTGTTTTTCTCTCACTTATTTCACTTAGCTTAGTGCCTTTAATGTCTATCCATGTTGTCACAGATGGAAGTATTTCCTTCATTTTTATGGCTGAATAATATTACATTATATATTCCCCACTCTTATCATTATTCATTCATCCATGTAAATTTTCCTCCATGTTTTATTTTCTAGAAGTTTTTTCAGGTCTTCTATATAAGTTTTTAATCCATTTTGAGTTTATTTTTCTAAGTGGAATAACATAGTGGTCCAATTTTATTCTTTTGCAAGTGATTATCCAGTTTTTCCAATACCATTTATTTGAGAGACTATTCTTTGAGTATTCTTGGCTCCCTTGCCATATATTAGTTTATTATATGTGCATAGGTTTATTTTTAAACTTTCTATTCTGTCCCTGTGGTCCATGTTACTGTTTTTATGCAATATCATAATGTTTTAATTACTATAGATTTGTAACATAGTTTGAAATCAGTATGTGTCATGATTCCAGCTTTATTCTTTCTCAAGATTGCTTTAGGTATATAGGGTGTTTTATAGTTCTGTATGAATTTTAGGATTGTTTTTTCTGTTTCTGTGAAAAGGGCTATAGGCATTTAATAGGTAGAGATTAATTACATTGAATCTACAGATGGCTTTGGGTAGTCTGGGCATATTAACAACATTAAGTCTTCCAATCTATGAACATGAAATATATTTCCATTTATTTGTGTCTTTCCCAATTTCTTTCATTAACATAATTATAGTTTTCAGTGTACAGATTTTTCATTTCCTTGGATAAATTTATTCTTAAATATTTTATTATTAGTATTATGCATAGTATTTATTATGCTATTGTTATGGGATTGTTTTTAAATTTCTTTTCCAGGTAGTTCATTTTTAAAAGTTGTATTCTGCAACTTACTGAATCTGTTTATTAATTCTAACAATTTCTTGGTGGAATTAAGATTTTCTCTATATTATAGCATCTGCAAACAGAGAGAATAACTTCTTTCTTTCTAATTTGGATGTCTTTTCTTTTCTTCCTTCCTTTCTTCCTTTCTTTCTTTCTGCCCTTCCTTCTCTCTCTCTCTCTCTCTCTCTCTCTCTCTCTCTCTCTCTCTCTCTCTCTCTTTCTCTCTCTCTCTCTCTCCCCTTTTCTTCATAATTAACTCTGGCTAGGACTCCCAGCGCTATGTTGAAAAGAAGTGGTGAGAGTGGACATCCTTGTTTTCTTTCTGATCTTAGATAAAAAGTCCAATTTTCCACCACTGAGTATGATATTAGTTGTGGGCTTATGTATATATGGCCTTTATTATATTGAGGAACATTCCTCTTATACCCAATTTCTTAAGAGGTTTTTTGTTCATTTGTTTTATGGCAGGATGTTGAATCTTGTCAAATGATTCTTGGCATCTAGTGAAATGATCATATAATTTTTATCTTTCATTCTATTAATATGGTGTGTCACATTTATTTATTTGCATATGTTGAATCATCCTTGCATCCCAGAGATAAAGCCAACTCAATCATGGTGCATAATCTATCTATCTATCTATCTATCTATCTATCTATCTATCATCTATCTATCTATCTATCTATCTATTTATCTATTATTTATAGTGAGTAGGGGAAGGAGCAAAGGGAGAGAGAGAATCTTAAGAAGGTTCCATGGTCAGTGAGGAGCCTGACACAATGCTTGATCCCATGACCCTGGGATCATGACCTGAGCTGAAATCAATAGCTGAACTGACTGAGCCACGCAGATGCCCCATCCTTTAAAAGTGCTGTTGTATTTGGTTTGCTAGTATTTTGTTGAGAATTTTTGTATCAATACTTGTTAGGGACATTGGCCTGTTATTTTCTTTTCTTGTGGAATCCTTATCCGGCTTTAGTATCAGGATAATACTGGCGTTATAAAATAAATTTGGGAGTGTTCCCTTCTCTCCAATTTTTTGGAAAAGGTCCACAAAGGATTGGTATTAATTAATTACTCCCCTTACTCATTATTGGTATTTTCAGATTTTCTATTTTTCATGATTCAGTCTTGGTAGGTTATATACTTTTAGGATTTTTTTCATTTATTCTAGATAATCTAATTTTTGGCATATAATCATTCATAGTATTCTCATGCTCCTTTGTATTTCTGTGGTATCAATTGTAATGTCCCTCTTTCATTTTTTATTTTATTTATTTGAATCTTCTCACTTCTTTTAGTCTATACAAAGGTTTGCTCATTTTATCTTTACAAAAAACCCAGCTCTTGATTTTATTTATCTTTTCTGGTGTCTATTTCATTTATTTCTGCTTTGATCTTTGTTATTTCCTTCCTTCTAAGCTCATATGAGCTTAGTTCCCCCCCCCCCCTTTCCAAGTATTTGAGGTGTAAACGTTGGTTGTCTTTTTTGGTGATCTTTCTTTTTCTTAATGTAGATGTGTTCCTAAAGTTTCTAAGTGGTATAATAGCAATTTTAGATGAGTAATATCTTTTTTAGGGGGCAAGGAAAGAAAATAAGAGAAAGAAAGCAATTTGAATGCAATTTCTTTTTAAAAAGGGATTTCTGAGCATCTTAAGAACAATTATTTTGAATTCTTTTTTAGGTAATTTCTGGTCTCTACTTCTTTGGGACTATACTAGAGGTTTACTGTATTCCTTGGATGGAGGTTTTTTCACAAATCTGTGATTCCTATACTTTGCATAGGTGTCTGCACATTTAAAAGCAATAATCTCCTATCCAGACTTTATGGGTTGATTTAACTAAGGGAAGACTCACCTGTGGGTAGGAACACAATGGAGTGTGCTGTGACCTAAGTCTAGTGATGCAAGGCACCTATGATGGGGGCTTGTGAAAACACAGGGTCTGGGTGTAAGGCAGTCTGTTTGGCCTAGGTCCCTAGGGTACACATCAGACAGCTCTGTGGTCCTTGGAGAGCATTGTAGGAGGTCCACAGAGGGTTCAAGGACTCATGGTGTCTCAGTGGAGGTTCCAAGTCCACTGGGGACTAGGGCAAGCAGTGGGAGTAACTGGAGCTGATGGTATACACAGACTTTGCTGTGGGGGCCAGCTGCATTTGCCTATGTTGTGGCAGGGACTAGTTGCAGACACACATCATGGTGGGAGCCAGTCAGTCCCAGTACTCCCACTCCGGCTGGACAAAAGCCAGTCCCTCCAGCAGCCCCCTTGAAAAGCCAGAGCACTGGACATATGAGAAGAGAAGGTGTGTGCTCTCAGTTTTCTCCTGATTGCTTGGTACTATGCCCATGAAGTGATGGGTAAATTCAACAAACTTTCATACCTACTTCGATGCAGCTCTGCTTGGCTTTGCACTTGCCTTGGCACTGCAATGTCTTAACTGGTTTCTTGAGTTCTCATAAAGACAACTTGGTCTGTATATTGTTAACTTAGTTGTCTCCCTGGGGGAATGAAGACCTGGGGTTTCCTATTCCACCATCCTGCTGATGTCAGTGGAGCAGGCACATTTTTCAAAAGACATTTTTCATTTTGTAAAAGTAAATTTTTATTTTACATAGTAAAATATCATTCTTTCTATATTTTCAACATTCACAATAGAGTGATAAAATCTATGTGGTCCTTCCATTTTCTTCCTGCTGAATGAATGAATGAATAAATGAATGGAAATTGTGTAATGAAATCTGATTCCACATAATTCTCTGTATTAGGATCTTCCCAAGCAAATAATTAACAATTTCTGTTTCAAAATTCTGTTTTTCCCTATACTCAAATTCCCAAAGAAGTGTCAACATTTAACCATACAATCAACAAGCATTTTGCTTTGTTTGCTGAAATGGAAATCATCTTGAAGGTCAATTATTTTTAAGGGCATATCATCTCTAAAATGAAAAAATAGCGAATTAGCAGATCTGATTTATAAATAGAAACATGCCAGGGTAATGTAACAAGTAATAAGTATTATATGTTCTAGGAAAATTTTGTAAAAAATGTTTAAAGCTCACCTTAATATTCAGAATTTCACTTGCTTTTTCTACCAGACACACAGTCACAACTGACAAAATGAGAAGTTTCAACATAGTAAGCCGCAATCTAACTTTTACTTTAAATATGCATACATGTTAATTGTAAGGTATTGGCTAGTAGATATACACATCTCAAAAGCATCATCTATATTTGAGGAATATCTGTTTTGACAATGTTAATTTATATTATAGTGAAACAAAAGTAAATGTCCACATAGAATATTGTAAGTAGCATTCTCAATATATAATAACGGTCAAGAGAAAATATTGCTGGGTTTATTTTAATACTTTTCGGAATCTATTACAAAGCACCTTGTTTTCTATAGAGTTCCATAGCATATTTTTTCCACACAAAACAAAGGAATATTTCTTTGACTACTGTATGTATTGCAAAATTCTAAGCCCTAAAAGAAAAGAGAAATTGCATTCATATTGCTTTCTCTTATTTTCTCTTTCTTTCCTTCCTCACTCTCTAAAAACCATATTATTCATCTAAAATTATTTAGAAATATACTATTATATACTATTATACTTTAGAAACTTCAGGACACATAAATATGCTTCTAAAAGTATGGAATTCATTGGAAAGCATCATATTCAGTTTGGCACTCAGTAAACAAAATCATGTCTTCATTAGATACTAATTTTGGCAGAGCATATCGCATAATGTGATCAAGTAGTTTAAAGTAAGAGGTATCTGCTTTCAATTATAAAGTGATATAGAATTAAAGTACAATATATACATCTTCTGGTTAAGTGATTTAGGCCATTATGGTTTTTTGTCTTTTTAGAAGTCTTTAGAATTAATATTTTCCAGATTACTCCTTGGTATACTCACTGGAATAGAGGCATAGAAAAGATTCTCCCTGCTAAGATTAATACATTCATACAATATATGGCTAAGCTGAAGCAAAAAGTTCAAATATCTGAGAGACAGAGACATTTATGACCATGAGTGTTTTAAGTGGAGGGAACCACTAAGATTATTTTTAGCAAACACCCAAGGGAAATTAATCTTGGGCAATGAGTGGCAACCTATTTTATAACAGTTAATTAATAACAGCTCTTTGCAAAGGGATACAATTTTATTTTATTATTTTTAAGTGTATTTATTTATTTTGAGAGAGAGAGAGAGATGAGGGGCAGAGAGAGAGGGAGAGAGAATCTCAAGCAGGCTTCTCTTGGGATTCTCTCTCTCCCTTTCTCTCTGCCCCTCTTCTACTCACATATACTCTCTCTACTGTTAAAATAACTTGTTAAAATCCAGTAGACACTCCTTTATGTTTAACTTTTACAAATAATTTCCTCCTTCCTAGAGAAGTACTTCTTAGGAGAATAGGGAAATGTAAATTTTGATAACCCAAATTCAATTTCACTGATAAGCAATAAGAAATGATATGAAACACCTCTGAACTTATGAAATTAAAAAATGATTTAAAGTGCAAAAACTGACATGTAATTTTAAAAGAATTCTGTCTCTTGGTTAAAAAAAAAAAAAAAGAATAAATTCTGCCTGAGATGGGCTGGTTAGGAGTCCCTCCCTTGTGTGACCATGTTGGTGTTTTGACTTGGCTTCTTGGCCAATGTGCTGTCATGTGGCTGTTCACGACACCTCACATTTTCTTTCCTCTTTAGAGTTAAAGGAAATTGCAGTCTATGACTCTTTCTTTTTCTTCATGCAGAATTTCCTTGTCCAGAAACTGAATGAATCATTGTCTTATTTTCTGGGACTCTCAGATACACAAGGGAATGACAATTGGCAATGGGTTGATCAGACACCTTACAAGGAAAATGTCAGGTAAGTGCTGAATCAGATTAATGAAGCATATGGCCTTGTTTATGTAGAAAATTTAGGGGAATTTTGTTAGTAGTGATAATTAATGCTAATATTTCCAATTATTACACTGATAACAGATTCTAACAGTAAGCTCTTATTAAATGCATGTATTATATCACTTAAACTTCATGAAAGCTTATTTTTTAGAACCCATTTTATGGGTTAAAAAATTGAATGACTTGCCCAATGTCAATTAACTAGTAAGATGAGAAACTAGGTCTCAACTTCATGTCTGTCTAACTCCAAAGATGGTGATGCTCTCAGCCATTACACTTTACTGCTTCTAAACACACGTAGACACTTTAATCAAAAATTTCTCCAGTTAATATGATTTAAAATATCTGAGGCAGAACTATGTTCAATTCTTATAGGATAATAATATAATAATAGTATTTATTTATGGATTAAAAATCAGTTTAATGTACGTTGTCTCATTTGATTCTCACATGTTTCATGATGTATTTGAAGACCTCAGTATAATTCCTTTTTTTAATTTGAAAGCTTATTTATTTATTTTGAGAAAGAGAGAGAAAGAGTGAGTGGGGGAGGGTCAGAGAGAGAGAGGAAAGAGTGAAAATCCCAAGCAGGCTCTGTGCTGCCAGCTTAGAGCCCAATGTGAGGCTTGATACCATGAACCATGAGATCATGACCTCAGCCAAAGTTGGACACTCAACTAACTGAGCCACCCAGGCACCCCTGATTCCTATTTTTGTAGGTGAAGAATCTAATACCTGAGAGAATAAGTTACTTCCTTAAGATCATAGTGAGCCAGCAACAAAATCCAGTTTCGAATTCCAAAAATAGGGTCCTACTCATACCCCCCACCTCCTACCATAGAGTGTATTCTTTGGAAGCAGAATAACTTATTTTCAGACTCATTCTCCCTGACACTTGTTTAGTGTAGTTCCATGAGAATAGAGAAACTAACTTAGAAACGTGACAAGAGTATACAAATGAGAAGTCAGCCTCTTTATTACATGCCACTAAGAGAGGAATTTTTTTAATAACTTAGGTTGGGATAAGGGCTCTGAATAGATGAGGAAGTGAAGATCAGAATCTGGGGGAAAGGTACAAGAACACTACTGCATACAAATTTTGCTGGGAGAGAGACAGAGGAGCAAGAGTAAAGGTATGTGTCCACACTTGAGGTTTTGAGGAGGGCAGTATGAGAAGAGAGTGATCATTGGGATGTTCTTTCACTCTGAACCTTGTTGTTGAACCCTGACCCTACATACTTTCTAAACAATCACAATGCATTCATTGAAGTCTTTTACTTTTTTGTTTCTCTTTAGATTATGGCACCAGAACGAGCCCAATTTTTCTGCAGAGGAATGTGCTTCAATAGTTTTCTGGGAAAATAGAGGATGGGGCTGGAATGATGTTTTCTGTGATAGTAAGAGAAATTCAATATGTGAGATGAGGAAGATTTATCTCTGAATGTAACTTTATTCACTGACACCTTTAAAGTTAAGACCTATCATAAAATGATAATTTCCTCTTCCAATTTATGTATAATCTTTATCACAGAGGTTCATGGAAATATTCAGATGCCTTTCTGCCTTCAATCTTCCCCCTTCTAGTTTCTTCTTTTTCACTAATGATAAAATGAACTCTTCCTTCCTTTGTTTTCTCTTTGTTAGTCATTTTTTCCTTTCTTCATATTTCTTTTTACAAATGCTCCTTGTGCCAGAGATTGTACTATTTTGTCTGTGAGAAGACTCATAACAAAGTAGCTTTTGAAAATTATGAATTTCTTTCACCAAAATGCTACTTAAAAGCCCTTTTGGCCAAGATGGTGACTGGAAGGCTTGGCAAGAGCTGAAGGATTTACTTTCCAGATAGTTTACTCACATGGCAATTAGATATTGGCTATTGGTAGGAAGCCTCAGTTGTTCACCGCAGAGGTCTCTCCTTAGGGTTATTTGAGTGTCCTCACAATATGTTGGCTGGCTCCCACCAGAGCAAGTAATCCAAAGAGGAAGTGAGAGCAGCGATGTCTTTTATGATCTAGCTTCAAAAGTCAAACACCATAATTCCATTTGTCACACAGACCAAACCTGATATAACAAAGAAGAGGACTGGGGCACCTGGGTGGCTCAGTGGGTTGAGTGTCCAACCAGCTCAGGTCATGATCTCATAGTTTGTGAGTTCTGGTCCCACATCGGGCTCTGTGCTGATACCTTGGAGCCTGGAGCTGGCTTCAGATTCTGTGTCTCCCTTTCTCTCTGTCCCTCCCTTGCTCATGCCCTCTCTCTCTCAAAAATAAATAAACATTAAAAAATTTAAAAAATTAAATAAAGAAAAGGACTATCCAAAGATATGAACACCAGAGGTGAATATCATTGAGGGCAATCTTGGAGTCTGGCTGTCATACCGGAATTTTCTTAAAAAGGTACAAAATATATATTCCAAGAAGCAAAATAATTTAAAAAATTCTTCTACAATAAAAATATAAAACTCATATTTATCAAAACACTATAAAGAAAACGTTTTAAAGATTTATTTTTTAAAGTAATTTATATACCCAATGGGAGCTTGAACTCACAACTACAAGATCAAGAGCTGCATGCTCTACTGACTGAGTCAGCCAGGGGCCCTGAAGATATTTTAAATACTTATAACTAATACAGTATTAGTACTGTATGAGAACATATAAACAGCTGTCACAAATTGATTATAAGAGACATAAGTTGGGCAAAATATTTAAAAACCATTTTACAGAAGAAGAAATAGAGAATTCAGTAAATGTGTTTTTATAGAGATGCTCGGCTCCACTAATAATTTGAGAACTGTCAATGTAGACTACAATAATATACTATTTCATATCCATTTTAATGGCTAAAATGAAGAAACATAACACCAAGAGTTGGAGGAGATATAGATAAATGGTATCTCTTATACTTTGCTGACTTGAGCTTATACTGGTACAACCATATTGGAAAATAGATAAATCTACATTTTTTTCTTATATTAAACATCAGCTAACAAATGCTGTGTTGAGGGAGATCTAAGTCTATGAAATGTGGATACTGGAATGAAGGGTTATTCTGTGGGGATAACTTTAACTAGGGAGACCGTCTGCATTGTATGCTTATATAATTTAGGCACATATATGGTAAAAGTGAAAACAAAACAGGAGTTAGATAAACATAATTCTCAATATAATGGTTACATTTAGATGGTAGGCAGGGATTGGGAGGAGCACACAGCCATGTGATAGAGTTCCTGATTTTTGTATTGGGCAGTGATATTTATATAATAAACACCAAACAGGGGCACCTGGATGACTGAGTTGGTTAAGTGTCCAACTCTTGGTTTCTGCACAGGTCATGATCTCATGATTTGTGAGTTCAAATCCCACATTGGGCTCTGTGCTGACAATTCAAAGACTGCTGGGATTTGCTCTCTCCCTCTTTCTCTCCCCTCCCCTGCTCTCTCTCTCAAAATAAATAATTAAACTTAAAAATAACAACAACAAAATAAAGCAAGAATATTAAGAAGATAATGTATTATGAATCTCAAATTATGATTAAAACATTTTTGTGAACCCAAAGTCCAAATATAAAAAATCCTTAATTGGAGTCTAGATTAATGAAAGTTGGGAGTTCTTGACTGATATCTTTGAATTCAAGATCACACTGAAGTAGCAGTGACCCCAGACTCCCAAAGCTGTTGCTGCCATGCCAATGTCATCACAATTGACTCTCCACTCACAAGAGGATAGACGTTGGACTACTCAATCTAGCCCTAGTGATTACATCCAGAAATTAATAATTTATGACCTTGACTATCAGCAGAAACATCGGCAGGAAGTTCTCTCCTGCTTTATTTTTACTTCCAAGTTTCACACTATTTTGTTTAATTGGTGGCTAAAAATTTTCATGAAGAAAGTAGTTGGAAGGGAATCTGAAAAATGTAGCTCATAGCTTCCCAGATTTCGAAGCACTGGTAAGCACATTGAAGGAGGTGAGTATGGATGCTGAGGGCTGCTCTAATAAAATGCTACAGAAATCCAGGCTGGGAAATCCAAATCCAGGCACCAGCATTATCACATTTTGGTGAGAGTCCTCCTCCTAGTTCATAGCCTGTACCTTATCACTGTCTTCAGTCTAGGGGTCCCTCTAGAGCCTCTTTTATAAAGCGCTAATTCCATTCAAGAGGACTCCATTCTCATGACCTAAGCACCTTCCAAAGGTCCCATCTTCTAATACCATACTCTTTGAGCATTAGTATTTCACCATATGAATTTATAGGGACACAAACATTCAGACCATAGTGTCTAGGTAAATATTTCTTAGATGTTTGGTTTAAATTTATCCATAAAGTTTTCCAGATTTGCTGCCTATTTAAGTCTGTTTATTTGGACTACATTTTCCTTTTATTTTTCCTTACGAATTTTAGGCTTAATAAATTTAATTTTTATTTTCTAGAAAACCATTTATCTCACATTAATTTTTTTGAGCAGAGAACATACTTTATTGAAAAATAGATATGGAACAGCACATTCTACCACTTGTGGGGCAGGGTTAGCTTTGGTACAGCCCCTTTACCCTTAAGAAAACCCTCAGTGAACTTGCTTTTGGAAAAACTTTAACAGTGACACTGAAACTGGTTAAGTCTGCTTAAAATTACCTCCCCCCAAACAACTGTGAGTATAAGTACTAACAGAGATGACAAGAGAAAGGCACAAATGACCAGAGTCAGGAATGTGGGGGCTCCACATAAAAGACAGCAGTGTTGTAGAAGACCAGGTTGGGAAGATGGCATGTCATATATTAAAAGCGGCCCATCACGGCCCCGGAGACAAAGCGCCGAGCGCCCAGAGGCTGGGCGCTGGGCCCGCTGAAACCCGCGAGTCCCCAGGCGCACCGCTCCTAGCCGGGCGGGGCGGCGGGAGCCCGGAGGCGGACAGGTCAGCGGGGATCGGCACAGTGCGGGGCGGCCGAGAGAGAGCCCGGAGGCGCACAGATCCCCCGACAGTCGCTCACGCGGGGCGCCGGGTATCCAGAGGCGCAGGGACCTTCACAGCCACGCGCGGTACCGCGGGGCAAGGCAGGAGAGAGACCAGGGGAAGAGAAGTAGAGACTGAATCACTCACAGCGCAATCCCTGCAGAGGATTCAGCCCCCAGGACTGAGGGCCGCTGAGCGCTGAGAGAGAGACCCGTCCCT
>PISW01009285.1:0-62629 GCA_004023785.1 Mungos mungo | reverse complement strand
CGTGCTGTTTAGACACCACGGAGATCCCCCTGGGGCTGTGAGGGGCACACACAGCATGGAAAGCTATGGAACTAGATGTTCCACTGGGTTCCCTTCTCAAGTAAAATCCCACTCCTGGAAAGCAGGCAAATTTCCCGAGCCTGCATTCGAAAAGTAGTCTCTTTGCAAAGCTTGTTTTGTTTGAAAGCAGTTGCATTTTCTTTGTTTATTCATTTCAATATAAAGGAAATCGAATCAACTCAGAAAGCAAACCTCCCCAGGGCCACCTTAGTGTCATCACCAACAGCCATTCAAACAGAGTTGGGTGAAAAACTTAATACAGGTCTGAGGGTGATTTTCTTTTCCCCTCAAGTTGAACAGCTACAAAAAATCATGGCGTGCAGTTTACCCTGCGGAATCCAACTCTTTCCTTTCCTAAAGATTGGGAAAGTAGGAACTCATCCTGGGAAGGAGTGAAACTGACTGTTTTGCGGGGCCCCTGGGTGGCTCAGTCGGTTAAGCATCTGACATGATCACTGCTTGTGAGTTCGAGCCCTGCATCGGGCTCTGTGCTGACAGCTCAGAGCCTGGAGCCTGCTTCAGATTCTGTGTCTCCCTCCCTCTCTGCCCTTCCCCGCTTGCGCTCTGTCCTCTGTCTCTCAAAAATAAACATAAAAAAATGAAGCAGACTAATTCGCAGCTAGTCCCACCTATGTGTGTATGGGGGGCGGGGGGGACACCAGGTCCACCAGTAGAACCAAGGACTCCCCAGCCCAAACTCCAATGGAGGCCCGCACAGCATCCCGCCCCAGGGATGGAGCCCCTAGGGAATTGTTGCCCAGGATCCTGGGAAGAATGCAGGCCTGCTGGTCAGGCGTTGGGAGGCTCCAGATCCCTTTGGCAAGGAGAAAGACTGTGGTTTTCACATGGCTAGCTGCCCCTGGAAGAGCAGGCTCTGGGAAAGAATACACGGTAGCCCAAGGGGAAAGTCCTAATGTTAACTCCATAAAAGGCGGCTTTCAGTGGTCTCAGCTGATCCATATTTTTAGAAAATTGTTTTGACTCAGCCTGCCTGACTACAATTCTATTGCCAGAACCAGCAATGAAAGGGAGATAAACACGGTGTTGTGATTTTTCTTTTTCTGCCTCCCTGGAATCCCTGGGTGGTACAAATCATGCACGACAGACTTTGATGAGCACCTGCTCAGTTCCACTAGGGGAAGGAGGCATTTCCCTAAGGCTCTGTCCCCCCTTCCTGGCTGAGCTAGAAATTTGGATGTGGGGGGATAGCTCCCCTGGAGGAAGCCTGGTCTAGGCCATCTCTGTCACACCCCCGGAGACTGCCCCGAGGTTGGCATGGTGGGACAAGGCTGCGTGTTCGGGGCAAGCTGGGGAAGTCTGCGTCTCATTCACAGGAGCGTGCTGGGTGCCTTCTGGACGTGTCTGGGTGTGAGCCGCCCTGTGCCAGTCACATCCGGTGCTCTCCATGCTGTGCAGTAGTGTGGCGTTGCCCAACAGAGTTTGCAACAGACGGATAAGGAATATCATTGCATTTCTGATTCCTTTACTAACTGTGGCTGCGAGCATGCCCTTCGTCATCTTTTTGAGTGGCAGCCTAGGTTCATTCTTCTAACTGAGCTCCACATACACCAGAAGGGGAAAGGGTGGGGTGGTGTGCGCATGCATGAAGGCCTGGGTGACCACCAAGGATGCTTTGGACCATGCGTACCCTACACCATTTTGAAAACAGCATTTTTTATACAAAAAAATAAAGTTATTTGTGGAGTAGACTGGAAAATCCCTTGATAATGTATCAAGTGACGAAGCTCTGTTTCAGAGGAGAAACAATTTAAGGCAGGACCCCTGACTCCATAGGTATGAAATTCTCTCCTCTTCTTTAGGAATATTTTGATGGAAAAGTTTGAGAAGCACTAGATTAGATCATCTTAACGGTCCTTTTCATCTCTTACATTTGAGAGCTTAATTCACGACCTTAAGGTCCCTTTGCCCAACAAGTAAAGGCCAGCTTCCTTGGCACAGAATTAATGACCTTCTGCAGGAGTCACTGACCCCATCCCAACAGCTTGCCCCCCCCCCCTGCTCCCTGGTTTCCACCTCAGTCTGTGTTTATCTTCCTCAGACTTGCACCTGCCCATCTCCACGCCCTTTTCTTCACCTGGGATGACCACCTCCGCTTCCTACAACCCGGTCATCCTGCAAGGGCCACCTTCCCTTATTTCCAGCCAAAATGTAACTGATTTCAGTGGCAGTTATTGGAACAAGTACAAGCTTGAAGTGTTGTTTCTGTGTTACTTTTCTTCCCCCCAAACACTAGAGTGAATGGATCTTCTTCAGCGTTTTAATTCCTCCACAACATAGTATACTATGCTTTGCACAGACCCAAACGCCTGCCAGCTTAATTCATGAACAGAGATTAATAATGCTTTACTGTTTTCTCTCTTGATCTCTCTCTCTCTCTCACATATATACATGTATACATATATGTGGTATTTCTCTACCAAATTATTAATTATTATATATCATGCTTCGATCCCTGGGTACATACCTGATGTCCAGTGCTAAGTTCTTTATGTAGAATTACTATTTAGGTAACTAGATCATCAGGTTAAGAATTGGAATTCCTGATTCTATCTTCTGCAAGCTCTACTCCGAAAGATGCAACATTTACTTATTTGGGGGTTTGTTTCTACATTAATTTTATTAAGCCTCTTTGGAGAATCTGTATGAAAAAGACAAACAATGTCATTATGACTGCTTAGGATGGTGTTTTAAAGACTCAGTGCTTTTTTCATTGTGAAATACTTTGTAATCATGCTTCAATTTCTGTTTTTTAATATTTTGTATTTTCCAAATATCAGAAAGACACTTCAGACAGAATGTGGCATTTTAAAAATAGAATTAAGTAAAAAAAAAAAAATAACCACAGTATTGAATTGACTGGAAACAAATTTTCAAGTACTTTCCAAGCTTGTTTTGGAACTGATCAGTAAATCACAGATGGAAAAGTAAAAAGTTTCAGTTATCCTTGACATTTCACGAGGGAAGGAAAACAGAAAAGGAAAATCATTATAGCTGTCTCAAAAGAAATTGCTTCCAAATTGTTGTCTGTCAGCTATTCCAGATGGCTTTACTGTTTTTTTAGTGGAATTGATGGTATTCTAAAAAGACCTCAGGAAAATAAATGAGGTTTTTCTTTCCTGAGATCCCAGAAGGTGGAAGAAGGAAAAAATTCTCTGTAAAGAAATGTCTGTCTTAAGTTCGTTGGCCACCTGTACCACCTTCATGGCACCCATGAGAGATTTTATGGTATGTTCATACTCTCCAATTTTTTTAGTGGTGAACAAGGTGCTTTAATGAGTATATAAGTAGTGAAAATAACATGTATCCTAAGCAGGAAAGTTAGTAGAAACCTGTTAAAAATGTCTTATAGTCTAGTAAAAAAATATGTGCATATATGATCTGTATATATTATAAAGGCTCAAATAATAATATAGGCTACATGTGTAATTATATATGGCTGTGTATATGTGTACGTGTGCTTATATATGTTTGCATATATATGCATATATAGATACAATAGTCCTTATAGCTTCTCTATGTATGGATTTTATTCCTATTTTACTGATAAGGAAACATGTCCAAGAAAAGAGCAAGAGAGTTATCCAGGACCCCAAAGCCAGAGGGGCGTGTGGTCGTATGCCAAGGTTGTGCACTGAATCACCCCACACCCCTGTGGCAGTGTTGGTGGAATGTGCGTGGCACATGAGTCTCACTATGGCATCAAAGCCAGCTGTAAAGACATAGATTCAAGTCTCGCCTTTGCTCTGGTAGTTTGTCAAGACAAAAAATCTGGCTAACTTCAGGCTTTCGTTTTTTTGTTAGGAAGTGAGCAAGTAATGTCTGCCGCTAGAGCATCTAGAACTTAAAGAGAAAGCGCCGTCTCACTGCATGACAGCCTTGTTTTCATTACGACATAGGATTTCCACTCCATTTCCCTCCATTACATTTTCAAATACCCTTTGAATCTGCTTGCCCTTCGAGCCTTCAAGTGGCTCGCTGTGGCAGGTCGTAAACTGCGCGGAGGCCTCGTCCCTCTCAGTTTGTAGAAAGTCTTCACTGACTACTCATTTCGTCTCGGTAGATTTTACTGCTACTTAAAAACATGCCTGGCATCCGGCTTTAGGGTTGCCATGGGGCCTCTGATTGAAATACTTAAGGACCTTGAAAATAAATAGGAAGATAAATCCTTCTTATCCTGACACTTTTTTTTTTTAAGTCAAGTAGAAAGAAATGAATGGAGTTTGGAGGCCTGGAACCGCTCTGTTTGTGGGCACTTGATGTACTGGTGAAGGGTGCCAGTAAGGAGAGAGGTTTTACTCTGCCTCCTCGGTACCGTTATGTCAGAATGAAGCAGGACCTTCAAATACCCTTCCCGGGGAGCTGAGGTGCCCCTGGGAGCTCAGCACTCCTTTGGAAGGTTTTTCTCCCTGAGTTCTCCACTGTCTCGGGTAATTTTATGATATTGGGATGTCAACATTTGGGAGCGTGAGATTTTCCTCCACATACATGGTCCTCTGTCTGTGGGCTTATTCTGAGTGACCCCGTTATGTGCGAAACTGCCCAATCACTGTCCACTAGAGCAGCTACCGTGCCCTGGGCAGTTGGCGTGCTCTGCTCAGGTCATCGCGCCAGGGGCTCTATCCACGCTGGCCATGAGGAGACCCTAAGGCTCAAACCCAACGACCTGCCTGAAGCCACCGCCAACCAGAGCCTTGTCTGCTCTGGCTCCCAGCCTCCTGCCATTCCTCTACAGCAGGCTTCCAAGTCAAGACCCCATTTGAGTCGAAATCTAGCCATGTCTCTTCTTCAGACCCTGGCTTTTCATAATAATTAAAAATATATTAATATTGGGCACCTGGCTGGCTCAGTTGGTTAGGTGCCCTACTCTTGGTTGGGGCTCAAGTCATGATCTCACAGTTTATGGGTTTGAGCCCTGCATTGGGCTCTGTACTGACAGCATGGAGCCTGCTTGGGATTCTTTCTCTCTCCCTCTCTCTGCCCTTCCCCTGCTATGCTCTCTTTCTCAAATAAATAAAGCTTAAAAAAATCCCTTAATATATTAATATTTCTGGCAGCCATATGAAAAGACTCACTCTCTACTTCCATTCTCCTGCCTCCCCTCCTTTCAAGGGAATGTGGTCACTCACATCCCACAAGCTCCTCAGACACACAACCCTGTCCCCAAGCCCCAGACCCAGAGGTCTTCACATGATCCACGTGGAACTAAGTCAGCTTGATCCCACCATTGTCTCCATTCAAATAGGACCCACACCCCCAGATCCCCGCCAGTTCTTGCAGGAGACAGTGTGCCGTGGGGAGCCTCTTCTCCAGCCAACTCTGTGCTGCTGGGCCCTCAGTCCCATCACCAGTGAGGCCGGTGCCAGGTCACCCAGGGCTCCTGGGACGATTACACAGGGAGCACATGGGGGCATCTGTGCCATTTCTCGCACGCAGAGCACATCACTTATAGGCCTGAGGGAAAGAGAATGGAGAGCTAGTGTATTAGCAGCAATCATAGCAAAGACCTGTAGGTTTATAAGGGGAAGGGTCAGAGGTGGACAGGGATGGCGTTCTAGTTTACGATGTGATGTTATGGTGTGTAGTTTCCTGGGAGACTTCGGACACACTCACCACCTGCCCCACAATCCCAGAAGTTCCGCAAACCTGTCCCACAAAGCAGTGCGTCCTGGTGGTGGTGCACTTTGTTTCCACAGAGCCTCTCCTGTGGAAATAGATACAGATGTCCAGAGTAGTGCCTTCCCCTTCTCTTTATGCCCTATTTCATAGGAAGGAACCTACTTTTATATGCCCTGCACTGTGCTGGGACATTTTGTCTCATCCTCCCGACAACTCTTATAAAGACACAGCATCTTATAGATGAAACTCTCTGGGTTCAGGTTTAAGAGACTTGCTCGGCCAGGAACTGGTAAGTAGCAGATGCAATATCCAAATACAGGTCTGACTTCACAGCCCTCGTCCCTAACAGTTTACCACCTGAATATTTATCCGACTGCAGTAACCACAGTTTGCCAACATGAAACTGGCTAGAGTCTGGTTTGGAATGAACATTGCAATTTCAAAGCGGGAACAGGATAGGTTATGTTTATTTACAGCTAGGTTCTTTGTTGTGTGTTGGTTGACAGAATACTGTTGGAGCTTTGTCCGTTGCTCTCAAGACACTTTCATGTTGAAATATGATGATTACGTTCTTTCTTTTTTCTTCTGAGGAGGGAATCAGGCATGATTCAGTTTGTACAAAACAGCAGTGATCCTTTGGAGAAAATGTGTCCCCTGAAAACTCTGAGCTGAGTGGCTGGCTGGAATGTGCTGGGTTTCTTATGTTGTTGTCATTCTGGGCTTTGTGGACTGTCTTGTGAAGTTCTGATAGGTATTTCTGGGTCAAACAGGTGAAGCAAGCCAGTCTTGTTTTAGGTTGTAGCGTGGTTGTTTGAGAAATGTGAACACCTTAGAGGTATCCATTGCTCTGGATTTGTATATAAATTACTTCCAGGTTGACAGGCCCTAATTTAGTAGCATCAGGTCATAAGGATGTAAAGTTGTGTCAGGTATGGCTTTTGAGTCAAACTTTTGTGTCTGGCTCCTAACTTTATTCAGGCCATGGGCGAAGGGAAGACAATGGCGAGAGTATGAATAATAAAAGATCCAGTGATTATGTATCAGTGATTGAAAGCTCTGGTAGCAAATGTCTCTTCCCTACCCCACCCCCCCAAAAAAGATGGATCAATGGATCAATAGAAGAATGGAAAAATGGGTAGATAGGGAATAGAGCACACTTTAAAACCTACTAATCATGGAATCTGCATCATGAGTGTATGAGTATTCACTGAACAATTTTTCCAACTTCTCTGTAAGTCTGATCATTTTCATAATATAGTGTTGGAGGAGAAAAAAGAATCGAATTATTCTTAGTTACAGAGATGCAGTTAGTTTCAGAAAACATATTTGCTATAACAACATGAGGAAGCAGTAAGGCAGAGCCCTCTGCTTTTGATTAAGTCGTGTTTTTGTTGATTTGTTTGATGAGCATCGATAGCTGCCAATGAACCATCTGAAACTGGAAGCTACGATAGAATGAACTGTTTGCAATTCTAAGGCACAGGCCCAGTGGTACAATATCATTACTAATATTTCCTGAGCTCTTATCTTATGCCAGGCACTGAACTGAGCACTTTTAAAAAAAAATTTTTTAATGTTTTATTTATTTTTGAGAGAGAGAGAGACAGCATGAGTGGGGGAGGGTCAGAGACAGAGGGAGACACAGAACCTGAGGACAGGCTCCAGGCTCTGAGCTAGCTGTCAGCACAGAGCCCGACACGGGGCTTGAACCCATGAACCGTGAGATCGTGACCTGAGCTGAAGCCAGACACTCAACCAACTGAGCCACCCAGGGGCCCCTGAACTAGGCACTTTTATTAAGCCATTTACTTCTTACGTAATCTCTATGCCCAATGTGGAGCTCGAACTTACAACCCTGAAATCAAGAGTCACGTGCTCTACCAACCGAGCCAAACACATGCTCCTTACGCCATTTATTTCTAATAAAAATGCTAAAGATACAGGTACCATTAGGTGTGTTACAAGATGAAAATCTGAGCTCAGAGAATTCAAAAACTTACTGCTCAAGGTCACACAGGACGTCAAGTGGTGTCAGGATTTGCACCTGACATGATTGACATCAAAGCCTGCGCTAGGCCCCCTTGACCCTAAGTGTCCGCAGTGTGGTCTTGTACAGTCATGTCTGCCTCACCAGGAGCTGCTTGGAATCACAGGAGACCTGGCCTCATCCCAGAGCTAGAGAACCAGAATCTACATTTTTAACAAGCCTCCAGCCGTTTCGGCTGCAGGTCAGTCTGAGAAGCTTGCCCGCTGAGCCACGCTCCTCTGGAAATGCGGGACTGTGTCTTTATTCTGCTCCTGAAGCTGTAACACCGCACAACACCTTAGAGGCAGTGAAAATTAGCATGTTTGTCTGTCTGTTTCAGAGGCGTAGCTGCAGCACTGAGCAGTATTAGCTCCCTTCCTAGCAGCGTCAGGGTGAAGACTGCGAACCAAGGCAGAGACATGGGAGTCAGGTACCCCAAGTTTTTGGCCCAGCTCTCTCTCCAGTTATCTCCTTGATGAAGCTTGGATCTCCCCCACTGTCTGCGACTCTATTTTCCTTCATCCACCAGGTGGGGACACCTGTTCTGGCTCTACCTACCTCACAGAAAGGCCAAAAGTAACATCCAACAAAAACCAACACGAAATGGAACAGACAAAAATGTTAGCCGTGCAGTGGTATACGGATGGTATACGGATTCTTTGCCTAAAGGTGAGGGTCCTCAGGCCATGGCTGTTTTGTTTGTTCTTCCTGAGGTTTATGTGGCTGATAGGACTTTTGGGGCAAGTGATCGTTCCTCACCAGGCCAGGAATGTCCTTGCTGGAACCCTCCCAGCATTCCATCCAAGAAGAGGACCTTCCGTGACAGCAGAGGACTTGACTACAGGTGGTGGTGTACAAACACTCATTGGCTTGAACCAAATTCTCCAGCCTTCTCCACATGCAGCAACAGAGTTGACAGCCTAACAGTAGAAACGATTCACAGGACTCTTACCGTGAGGTACTGTGCCCACCTCTATGGATGCACTCTCTCATTTAATCTTTGCAACAACTCCAAAAGATAGATATTTCCCCATTTTACAGATAAGGAAAACTGAGACCTGAAGACATGAAATAGTGGAAGTGAGTTACTTAACTCATAGGGTTAAAAAGATGTTGCTTTCAGTCTGGCGTAATTTACCAGGAAAACGGTCACATAGACGTGGCAAAATGTCTGAAGTTTCATTGTTTGAAACGACTTTCTTTTTTCTACCAGTGATTGCCTGGGACTCTAGAAAGACCAAAGATGACAAGTCAGTCACAAGGCTGAAATAAGCTTGTGAAGTTTTTGCTCTGAGTGAAAAAGCAGGTGTTCTGATATATGTCTCTTGTGTCTTCCAACCCACGAACTGGAAGAGAAGACATAATAATCAAGGAGCCATTTTGGAAAGCATTTTAAGAAAACCTAAAATACGTTCTCTACTGACGGATGTTTTCAGCAAGGAAATAGTCTTCTTGTCATTTGTAAAAACAATTTTGATAGTTCAGAAATTATCATATTTTTATTTCATATTTTAGCGTTAAGATAGGTTATGCTCTTCCTTGGCTAAACTTCTGATGGTGAAGAGTCCAGTTTTCATCTTTATGCCTTGATGGGCCCTTTGTGGACAGAGTGCTTTGTGTGTCCGAGCTCACATCCAGGCTCTCCCTCACTGGTGATCGGGGAAGGGAGAATCTGTAGGGCTCTCAAAAGCCCTTGCCTTCCATTACAGGCAGTAGGAGACTCAAACTGGAGAAACGAGGACTTTCAATCCCTCTGATCTTCTGCCCCATTCTTCCTTTTCCACTAACATGCAGGGTTCACACATGTGTGGACTTGGGAGGTGGGCCCAGAACTGGGATCGTGAACACTTGGGAATCGGGGACACATTTGAAGGTGGAGTTTAGCAATATTGGCTTAGAGTTCAGACAGACCTGCAGACAAGTCCCTGCTCACCTCTACTATTTAGGAGCTTCATGAGCATGAGCCTGCTTCTCTAAGCCTCAGTTTCCTCCTTTGCTAAATGAAGGCAAGGATATATTTTATATTATCTATTCTATAAGTATTATAGAATTATATTGCAGCTTAAAAAAATTTTTTTTACATTTATTTATTTTTGAAAGACAGAAAGCGACAGAGCATGAACAGGGGAGGGTCAGAGAGAGAAAGAGACACAGAATCTGGAGCAGACTCCAGGCTCTGAGCTAGCAGTCTGCACAGAGCCTGACTTGGGGCTGGAACCCAGGAACCGTGAGATCATGACCTGAGCCAAAGTCGGATGCTCAACCGACCGAGCCACCCAGGTGCCCCTGCTGCAGCTTTTATAAACACTAAATAAATAAATGCCATGAGCCAGTGATTCAGATGGAAGTAAACATCTTGGTAGAGTTTCTGGCTCTCCAGGAGATGGAATACTTATGAATACCCACAACAAGGTAGTAATCACCAAAGAAATGGTACCGAGCACATCCCAGCAGGAGCTCGCGGGAGTAGTAAAGCCTGCAGCTCGCTGTTTGGGGTGGCCAGGGCAGGCTGCATGCTGAGGCTTCCAGACCTTAACAGCTAGTATGTTCATGGTTGGAGCCTGAGCATAAAGTAAAGAGTGAGAGTATCTCAGTCAAAGAGAAGGAATTCAACTTTCAGAAATGAGATAATTCAAGACATATTGAAAGAAGTGAGAGTTCCCAGTGAGAAATGCCCTTTGGGACTGGTCAGAGCACTAGAGACAGTAAATGAGACCACCTTGATGTGGCCCTGTCCCAGTTGCACAGTTTAGTGCTGGCACATCTTTCAATTATTTGAAACACAAGAAATACGGACTTGCAGGTAGAAAGCCTTACCTACTAAAATACGATGTTGGTGAAATCCAACACAACTGTGGCTGAACTCAGGTAGCAGGTGGCAAGTGTGTGACCTTGGGGTGGCCTTATGTCCAAGCATTGGGATCATGATAGGTGGAAAAGAGCCCTGCACTGGGATCCAGGAGCCCAGGGGTTGCCCCAGACAAGCCTCTGCCATCCTCTCTACCTGTATCCAGAAAGCACTTTGAAAGGGGGTGTGATTTATAAGCCTGCCCAACCCTCCTTCTTCTAGAATATCTAAGTGCAGTTGACCCTTGAATAACACAGGTTTGAACTGATCGGGTCCATTTATACATGGACTTTTTTCAATAAATATAGTACAGTAAGTACTGTAAGTGTATTTTCTCTTCCTTATGATTTTCTTAATAATAATTTTTCTCTAGCTTAGACCGTAAGAGTACAGTCTGTAATCCATATGACATACAAGATTTGGATTAATTGACATTATGTTATTGGTAAGGCTTCTGGTCAACAGTAGGCTCTTCGTAGTTACGTTTTGGGGAAATCATGTGCTACACATGGATTTTTGACTACAGTGGAGGTCAGTGCCCCTGACCCCTGCACTGTTCAAGGGTCAACTGTGTTTCGTCCTTCTGGTGCTTTCAAGGTCGGAAGAGTTAGAGTACTGGCCCTTACTCTTACTTCCTCGCCATCAGCGGAGTTATTTTGTTGTTACATTTTGTAAAGAGGCTGTTATCTAGGGGTGAGAATGGATGAGTATTGTGTACATAAATTAGCATATGGAGACTTGGAAGTGTGCCAGCGTCGTCCAAAGAGAAGTCCAGATAACGGGCTATGAGACCTAGCAGCTTGCATGAGAAGAGTAAAGAAAACAATTTCCCTCTGTGCTCGCCACAGAAAGGACGATAAAGGAACTGGAAGGTGGAGAAAAGTATTCAAAAAAACATAAAAGATGAAATCGATGGGAAACATTGGCGAGACCACGGAAAGGGCAATAAGTGGAAAAAGTCACGGTATAAAAAAAATAATAAACTGTGGAAAAAGAATGGAGCAATAGTCATGGAAAAAAGTGAGATCACATGAAAACTTTCAGGAGCGCCTGGAAAAAATAAGGCTTTCTGAGTCTAACATGAGGACTCTATTCTTACCACCTGTGGGGAGTAATTGGCATTGGCTGACTAGAGGTTTGTTTTGCCTTCTTGGCAGGAGCTGAATTGTTATGTTAATACTCCCTTGGCTAAGTGTTTAAGTACCGACTTTGAATAGAAAGAGCCTTGCAGAGGGGAAAATTCCCAGCATCTGGTTCTTACTTTGACCACTGAGCTCTCTACAAACTTCAGACTTCACACTTGAATTCTAAGAAATAATTAGTATCATGGCAGACATTTCCAGCAACGTGTGAAAACGAATAGGGTTTGCACTGGGGACTCTCCCAAAGGTGTTTTATGGGCAGGCAGAGTGTATGCAGGCTAAGACTTAAGAACAAGAGTCCGTTTCAGGACAAACGCAGATCTGTTTTATAAAACACAGCGTCGCTGCCCAGTTCCTCAGTGCATCGTCGCATTTTTCTGTATTGTCTCTTCTCCAGGAACAGCAGCTTCTCCTTCCAGGTCATTCCACAACCTGGCTCTTTATTTTAATTGTCTTGAACAGGGTGAGACCCAAACCCTAGGGAATTCAGGTTGGCATGGCTAATAGTGAATGCATTCTTCAACTGGCATTTTTTTTTTCATTTTAAGAATTATTGAGCCATCTCTTGGATTATTATTTTCATTCTTCTTAGAAAGCAACATCACTCTAAATTTCCAAGACCTCCTCCCAACTGACCTTCTTCATGGTCTGTTGTCCCTTGATCAGCAAGGTGCCAGGTCCAAACTAAAGATTGAGCTAATTTACACGAATTTGTGATTTACTCATGACCCCTTAAAAGTTACAAAGCCTTTCAGATTGCTAAAATAGATTGCTTCTTAATTGCAAATGAGCCTGTAGCTGCAAATGAATGATCTCAGACCTCCTCTGGCCACCCCATGTCTGTCTCCATCTCCCTCAGATTGTGGCCTTGCTGCATTTTTCCTCACTTCCATTCCTACAGACACAGATCCCCGCCCCCCCCCAAAAAAAGATGTAATGATGTGACTATTTTCTCCTGATTTTTTTGATGGTAGTGACAAAGGAATTTGGTTAAAATACCATATAATTAAGCCCTTGAAGTTTATAAACCACCAGATTTATCAATCCAATAAAGAAAATCCTTGTAAAGTGTATAAAAGTTTGTGAGCCAGAGAATCTAATTGAGCCATTTACTCCCCAGGAGCAAATTAGGCAACTAGAGCTATTAAAACCTATTAGGTCACTCAGATACCATTTGGGCGACCACCTCAAGTTCTAGAATATTCTCTGAGCCCCATTTCGGAAGACAATAACAACTAAGAGGTTTCTAATTTGGGGATTTTCGAGCTACACTTTCATGGAGCATTGATTTCTCCAACGTGGTCTGAGGTTTAACACAGCTAAAACTGAAAAATGGCAGATTTCATCCATTAGAAAGATGTTCTAAGGGGCAGGTTGGAGATGGCAGCGTAGGAAGACCCTGAACTCACTTTCTGCTACAGACACACAGAAGCCACACCTACACATGGAGCAGTTCCCCCTCAGGAAGAACCGGAGGCTGATCAAGCGGCTTCTGCACAACAAATGGTAGGCCACGTACGGAAGAGTAGGAGACACAGAGACACTGCAATGGCAGAAACCCCACCCCTGGTTCCCTGACCTGCAGTAAGGAGGGACTTCACCGAGGGGCCCGGGAGCAGACTCTCCCACCTACAGGCACAGCAAAAACTACCGCTTTAAAAAGCAACCAGACGATAAGTGAAGGAAATCCATTTACTAACCTTATAGTTCCCACCAAACAGGTGAGGAACTGCTAGAACTCTCTCTGGGGTTGGAGGATCAGCGAGCATCATTTTTTATATCCCTTCCTTCACCTGAGAGTGTGGGCAGAAGCAGGGTCCAGGGATGGTAGCTGGCCTGCTAGTCTATCATGCAATGGGCCCCTGGCTCATACCAGCTCCAGCCATTCCCCCGAGGTGGCACTGGTGTGGCTTGCCAGAGGCCCCTAGTCCCGTTCCTACCTCAGCCTCAGCCATCCAATCAAGGTGGTGTTTGTGCTCTCTCGAGCTCCAGCCCTCCAGTCCAGGCGACCCCGCTGTCTCTCCCAGGGACCCCTCCCGCACCCACCTCCATCTGCAACCAGCCTGCCGAAGCCACTAGGCACATGCGGTCTACATGGGGGATGTTCTGACCCAAGGGTACTCCTTCAGGACCCAGAGGGGTAGCTGTTCCGCCTAATTCATAGGGACAAATACAATACAGAAAGTCAAACAAAGCGAGACAAAGGAGTATGTGCCAAACAAAAGAACAAGATAAAACCCCAGAATCAAACCTTCATGAAATGGAGTTAAGCGACTTACCTGATGAAGAGTTCAAAGGAACAGCCATAAAGACAGTCACCAAACTAGGGGAAAAGAATGGAGGGACTCAATGAGAACTTCAACAAAGGGTTAAGAAATGTAAGAAAGGACCAGGCAGAACTGAAGAATAAAATAACTAAAATGAAAACTACACTAGAGAGAATCATGGGCAGACAAATGGATGCACAATCTGGATGACATAATGGTGGAAATCAATCAGAACATAAAAAAAGGAAAGAAAGAAAGAATGAATGAAAGAAAGAAAGGAAGAAAGAAAGAGAAAGAAGAGTTTTAAAAAAACAAAGATTGTTTAAGAGACCTCTAGGGCAAAATCAAGTGTACTAACATTTACACTAGTGGGGCCCAGAAAGACAATGAGAAAGGGTCAGAAAAATATATTTGAAGAAATAATGGCTAAGAATTTCCTTAACCTGGGGAATGAAACAGACATCCAGGTCAAGGAGACACAGAGAGTCCAAAATAAGATGAATCTAGAGAGATTCACAGGAAGGCATTCAGAATTAAAGGCAAAATAGTTTCCTAGACAAGCAAACACTAAAAAAGTTATCACCATTAAACCAGACATGGATAAATTCCTAGAAACACACAACTTTCCAAAATTATGAAGAAACAGGATATCTGAATAGACCTATTGCAAGTAATAAAATTGAATTAATAACTTAAGAATCCTACAAAAAAACAAAAGTTCAGGATCAGATACCTTCACAGGTCAATCTACCAAACATTTGAAGAAGAGTTAGTACCTATCCTTCTTTATTATTCCAAAAAATGTAAGAGGAAGGAATGCTTCCAAATTCATTTTATGAGACCAGCATTACCTTGGTACTAAAACCAGACATTGACACCACACAAAAAAGAAAACTATAAGTCAATATTCCCAATGAACATAGATGCAAAAACCTTCAGCAAATTATTAGTAAACTGCATTCAACAATACATTAGAAGGATTGTATGCCATAATCAAGTGGGATTTATTCTAGGAATGCACAGCAGGTTTACATCTGCAAATCAATGTTGTATACCACATTAATGTGATATATCACATTAACAAAACCAAGGATAAAAACCATATGATCATCTCAAAAGATGCAGAAAAAGCATTTGACAAAATTAAACTTTCGTTTTCTTTTTTTTATTATTTTTTATTTTTTTAATTTTGAGAGACAGAGAGAGCAGGGGAGAGTCAGGGAGAGAGGGAGACACGGAATCTGAAGCAGGCTCCAGGCTCTGAGCTAGCTGTCAGCACAGAGCCCGATGCGGGGCTCGCACCCAGAAACCGTGAGATCATGACCTGAGCCAAAGCCGGACGCCCAACTAACTGAGCCACCCAGGCGCTCCTGAACTTTCATTTTCGACTAGAAACAAAACCTCTCAACAAAATGGGTATAGAAGGAACATACCTCAACGTGATAAAGAGCATATATGATAAACCCACAACTAACATTGTAGTCAGTGATGAAAGGCTGGATGGAAGTTTCCTCTAACATCTGGAACAAGACAAAGATACCCACTCTCCTCACTTTCCCATAATATTGCAAAGAAATCCATGCATATAGGATCAATCAATCTGTGACAAAGGTAGCAAGAACATACAACGGGGAAAGGACAGTCTCTTCAATAAATGTGCTGGGAAAACTGTAAGAGAATGAACTGAATCACTGTCTTACACTTTACATAAAAATAAACTCAAAATAGATTGAAGGCTTGAATGTAAGACCTGAAACCATAAAATTTGCAGATTTTATGAAGAAAGCGTAGATGCTTTTTCACGTTGGTCTTGGCAATATTTTTTTGGACTGGTCTCCTCAGGCAAAGGTAACAAAAAATAAAATAAGCAAATGAGATTTTATCAAACTAAAAAGCTTCTGCACAGCAAAGGAAACCCATCACCAAAATGAAAAGGCAACCTGTGGCGTTGGCGAAGATGACATATCCAATAAGGAGTTAATATCCAAAGTTCTGTAAAGAACTTACACAACTTAATATAAAAAGCAAAACAAAAGACCAGGGCTCCTGGCTGGCTCAGTCGGTAGAGCATGCAACTCTAGATCTCAGAGTCATGAGTTCAAACCCCATCTTGGGCATGGAGTCTACTTAAAACAAAAACAAACCACCCAACTGAAAAAATGGGCAGAAGACTTAAATAGACATTTTCCCAAAGAACATATATAGATGGCTAACAGGGATATGAAAAGATGTCAAGCTCACTAGTTGTCAGGGAAATGCAAACCCAAACCACATGAGATATCACCTCAGACCGGTCAGAATGGCTATTATCAAAAGGAGAAAAAAATAATAAACGTTGGCATGGATGTGGAAAAAATGGAACCCTTGTGCACTGTTGGGAATAAAAAATTAGTGCCGCCATTGTGGAAAACAGTATGGAAGTTCTCAAAAAATTAAAAGTAGAATGAGCATACAATCTAGCAATTCCATTTCCGGGTATTTATCTGAAGAAAATGAAAACACTAATTAAAAAAATATGTGTACCCATATGTTCACTGCTGCACTATGTATAGTAGCCAAGATATAGACACCACCTCAGTGTCCATTAATAGATGGATAGATAAAGAAGAGGTGAGAGACATATAATGGAAGATTACTCAGCCATGAAAAAGAATGGACTCTTGTCATTTGCAACAACATGGATGGACCTAATGTTATAATGCTAGGTGAAGTCAGGGAAAGACAAATATCATACAATTTTATTATATGTGGAATCTGAAAAAACAAAACAAATGAACCAACAAAACAAAACAGAAACAGACTCACAGATCTAAAAAGCAGATTGTTGATTACCAGAGAGGGAGGGGAAGAGGTTGGGCAAAGTAGGTGGAGTGGATTAAAAGGTACAACCTTTCTGTTATAAGTCAGTCATGAGGATGTAATGTACAGCATAGAGAATATAGTCAATAATACTGTAATAACCATATGGTTATAGATGGTAACTAGACTTATCAGGAAAATCATTTTATAATGTATAAAAATATCAAATCTCTGTGATGTACACCTGAAACTCATAAGATGTTGTATATGGGTAATACTTTAATGGTAATAAAAAAAAGATGTTCTTACCTGTATGTTAAATTGTCTCCAACTTTACTTCACAATATAGTACTTAAGTATGGACGATAAAATACTGGCTCCAATCAACACGCTAAGGGCAATTGGTTAACATTTGTAGTATTCACTTCAGAAATTGACACTCCAGGAAAGATTAATTAGCATAAATTGCTTAACCAGAGACCACACCACAGAGTTTTAACATGAAGCCTTCTAATATCAATCTATACTTACTGAGGCTTATTAATCAGTATAAGTTGTACTAGAGAGAGCATTTTTTTAGAGAGAATTTTTAATTGACGTGCAAGTAATAGGGTAACATAGAAAGACCTGAATCAGCATGAGCTGGGCATGCACCAGCCAGAGCCTGACCAATAAAAGAAACCACTGTAGATATTTCAAGTAGAGAGGGATGTAGTCCAGGGATTTAAAGTTTCACAGACCTCTTAGGTTGAAGGCCAGAGAAGAAGTCAGGAAATCAGGAAGTGCAGGGCTACAAAAAAGCTATAGCTGATGATCTGCCCTCAGTGGGCGAAGTTGAGGAGGCTGCCTGACAGCCGCTCCCCAAATCTTATGTCTACAGTCTACAAAAAGGCATGCCTCTAATTAGCTGCCAATGGGAAACGGGTTTATTTTTCTCTTTTGCCTTCTGAATCCCACACAAGGGCTTCTCGTTGAGAGAACATGAACCAGAATTTCTGCCAGGAGAAGAATTTGAAATGTAGTTTCTTGATCTCTAGCCCCACCTAGAAAGGGAGAATCTAAAAGAGCAGGGATGATTTTGATTAACAAGCAGTATTAGGTTTAGGGTATAAGGATCCGTCTTGCCCTGCATCCTTTTGAGGTAGTCTCTTGGGTCTAGACTAGCCTTCTTCAATAGCACTTGCTGCAGTTGTGAAAATATTCTACCTTTGCCCTGTCCAGTGTGGTAGCCAGCAGTGCCCTGTGGCTATCAGGCACTTGAAATGTGACCACTTCAATTGAAGGAATGATTTTTTAGTTTAATTTTAATAAACTTAAATTTAAACTCGCAACACGTGGTTCATGGCTACCGCACTGGGCAGTACTGAAGTCTAAACTCTCTTCGGTCTGGTGCCCCCCCCTCTCATTCCTTTAAATGAAAGATATTGCCTGATCTGACCTAAAGTGTCCTAAACCTGCTGGTTGAAGATTTGTTGTGTTTATGGCATGTTGAAGATACTTGCTCGCATGACTAGGTGATGGATTAGGGGAAGAGGATTTCACTGAGCTTGCAGAATGGGTCATCCTGCTGCTTTTTGTGCCAGCTGACTAAGAAACATCATTGTATATTTGACTGAATTTAATCTAACAACGAGCAGAAAGGTAGTGGGGGGCCACTGATGTTTACCCACGGAACCTAAACCTACAAGAACCAATTAGACTGATTGGTATGCCACATACATTCTTCTCTCAGAAATGTTTCTCAAACCTTTATAATCTGCAGTATTTTTGCTGTTAGCAAACCTTAGCAGATGACAAAACATAGGAAAACTACATAAATATTAATACAAAAACCCAGATAAGCTAGTCACCATCCCCTGAACACTTTTTTTTAATGTTTATTTATTTTGAGAGAGAGAGTGGGTGAGTGCAAGCAGGGGAGGGGCAGAGAGAGGGAGAATCCCATGAAACCTGAGATCATGACCCGAGCCGAAATCAAGAGTCAGATACCTGACCGACAGAGCCACCCAGGCACTCCAAACACTTCTCTTTCTAATGTGAGCTATGCCCATGGCATTTTCTTATATCATGCACATTACATAAATTTCTATGTATGAAATTATTCTTAAATGGTTGAATCTGTATTTCACAGTGTCACAAAGACAGCTCAAAAGAACCCTGCCTGCCAAGCATTCTACCGCTTAGAAAACCACACACCAATTTGCTCCACGTATAAAATCCTCTCTAGTTAGTTTCCCAAAGTGCCTGGCATCATGCAAATCAAAACAGGCACTTTCATGGATCCATGACACATTTCCCTGCCGCCTGCAAAGGACATTAGCCAATGAGGCTATTTATCAGTTGTTTGCCTATCAGAAAAAGAGAAAGCTGGTGATTTAAATGCTACTATTTTTTTGCTTTTACATTTGAAAATTTTCTCTTTCTGCATTTGTCATCATTAAAAAATTGCTCACAAGTTCTCAAACAACAGCGTTCTTTATTAATTTAAGAACTGAGTATCATGGAAATGATACCGCATTAAACATTCCTGGAACTCACTTCACACAAACTTTGGTCTCATTAATTAGCTCTTTACCTGGTGGTGGCTAACGCTCGCTGAGAGTTGTCTTCAGAGGCTACAGATACCGTTCTAAGGAAAGCAGTCACCGTGACGTTGGCTTTGTCAGCAAAACCTTACACTGTCGCTTTCTGAGTTATTCTTCAGCCTCGACACAATTCATATTGATCCGACTGCATAGAAGGCATCTTGGAATTAGTGATTTGCAGTTTCAGTGATTCTTTGTAGCCTTTCCCTCGGATCGCAGGCCCTCAGCATGAAATGGTGGTTTTACTGTTGACCAAGGGACAGACTGTGGGGAGGGGCACTAGGGGGAGAAACCTGTGTCAGTTCATGGGGCATGTCTGTCCACACAGCCCAGCGAAGAGGTTGGGGAGGGTTTGGAAAGCAGGTCCTCCTTAGGTAACTGTCAGCAGACTGTGTGGATGGGTTATGACTGCTCAGGTCATCTACCAGGAGCGCAAGAAGGACAGCTGAAGGGGAACAGAAAGGGACTCAAATACAGAAATTCTTGCAAGTCTCTTCGAGAAGCATTTGGGGCCCCATCATTCCATCTCTATGTTACCACGTGAATGGATTTTCTCATTAAGGGGCTCCCTCCTCTACCGCCTTATACCCACATTCTCAGACAGGGCTGCTATTCTCACCAATCAGACCATGTATGTATGTGGTGGTCCTACTGGCTCAGCACACTCGTGAGACTTACAGGCGATGCCAGTCCTCGCTGACTGATGTGACCGGATGGTGCTTTCAGATTAGCCCTCAGATTCTGGTGGTGAGGGCTTCAGTCTCATCCAGCTTCCCGTCAAACCATATTAGCCTTTGATGCAAAACCGCAGACGCGCCAACCAAAAGCTGTCGGCTCAGAGGGCCCGCCCATAACTTCATTTATATTAAAATACAACAGCCACCTTCTTCAGTGCAATCATCAAAACGATTGGTCTTAGCTAAAAGGAAGACTTAGATGATTACATAAGTATCTGTCTTCTAGATTATTTCTGAGATGGATGACCACCCCCCTGAGTCTCAACTTTTCAACGGAGTTCTAACAGCCAGTACAATATAACAGCCGGTGTAGAGTTAATAGGTCCAATCGATGTGCCAGCGTGGTTCATGAGAATCTCTAGCTCTCTCTGCCCCTAGGTAAAATTGGATGGTGCTGAAACATTCTATATGGATTCTTAAATTGGGGGGGGGGGGGCGGGGACATCTAATGTATGATGAAGCATAACCTATTAGGCACTTTTGCTTGCTCTTGATTTACTTGTTTACATGGATGGATGGTGGAATTGGTGGGATTTTTACAAGAGTGATTTTAAAAAGCTTCTGAAATGTATCTCCTAAACAGGATTTGCAAGGCTTTTAATGCTTTAAAAGGCAAAGTTGGAACCAAACTGAGCTATCAGGGTTTTTTGTGGTTGTTGTTTTGTTTTTTGGGCTTTTTTTCCCTTTTAAGCAGACTTGAAACTGTTCATGGAATCAAACAGACCTCAGATTGCTTTAAGGAGTGGTAGCTGGTGTTTTCCAATCAGCAGACACCATGCTCTTTTGTGATGTTGCTAATATCGATTCCCCCCCCCGCCCCCCCGCCCCCCCCCCATGCTGCTGCCTTTACCTAGAGATGCAGAGGAGGAGAGTAAAGTCCTCTTGGCTCTTTTCTTTGCAGGCTTGTTGATTGGTGCTGGCTGTGCCCTCTACCCCTTGGGCTGGGACAGCGAGGAAGTCCGACAGACTTGTGGCTACGTTTCTGGCCAGTTTGACCTGGGTAAGTGTCTTTCATCGATGACACTCCTTTTAGAAAAGAATCAAATCTGACTTTCCATAGAAGCAGAGAGTGGAAGAGAGATGAGGGAGAAAGCCATGCCCTGTACTGCAGCTACAAAACACAGACATGCCCTTATCCATGTGTTGGGTGAAATTATTGCCAATCTACCGTTTGCCTGAACTGTGGCAAGTATTGTGGACACAAAGCTAAGAAATAGCCCCTGCTCTGAAGAGTTTATATTCATTGATCAAGTCATTCAGAATCATGTATTAATTACTTATTGCATGTGCTAAAAGGAACGCTGTGGAATTTGCTGTCTGCCTAAGAAGAGGAGGCAGACAAAACCATTAAGGGCTAAGAAATCCAGAGCGGTCTCACTCCAGAGGAATAGACAGCTCTGTGGCTGTGGAAGTGCTGGGTCTTGAACACAGTGGTGCATGTGGGCTGTCTGGCAGCAAGCGGAAGATCTTGCGAGCCAGGAAACAGCAGAGCGAGGGCATCGGGGAGGAATGAGAGAAGTCCATCAGGAGACCACGGAGATGGGGAAGTAGGGAGAGAAGTGATTGAGTAGTTGGAAATTCACACACTGCTGAAGGCACCTCATGACTGTTCTCAATGTACGAATCAGGAAACCAGATTTTTTTCATTTGTGGCTGTAGTGTGATCCACTTAGCAATCCATTGAAAAGGTTGCATAGTAACATATGGTTTGTATCATTATAACTTGTACTAATTGGACTGCATTTCCCCTAGATGATAAACCTAACGTTCACTCCAGCACTTCCTTATTTCTTGCTAGTTACGTATTATGTCTGTCTCGGCTTCTGTTATTCTAAGGCGTGTCATAATGAAAGTCTTACTGAAAGTGAGCCTTTTCTTTACCCAATTATTTCCTGAGGATGTTTTTCTGGAATCGGTGTCCCTACATCAAAGATTATTGCCAGATCATAGCAAATGTACTTTCCCCTAATATAAGGATAGATTCTGTTTTTGATGATGATTCCACAGTGAGGTACTAACTTAAACATTCGCTTCTCACATGAAACACTCCGCTCTAAGAATAAGTATCTGAGGGAGTTGGTCCAGTGCCTGTACTATGATTATATCCCAAATCGTCATTTAAAAATTGTGTGGTAGAACTTCTCTGAAAAATATTTCTGTCAGATACTGAGGAAAATGGACCGATGTGATACCATATCAAGGTTCTGTGGATTTGAAAATGAAGCATGATCTGTTTGCCTCATTGGATGACAAACACTCTGCTTCCCTCAAAATAATACTAGGGAGAGTTGGTACATTAAATACTACTATTTTGCGTGGTTAAAAAAGATGGGATTTCTGACCACCCTTTCTTTCCTCCTTATTGGCATTCAGAAGTCTGGATTGGTTTGTGATTGCCATAAATGCAGAGGAAAATGCTGGCACAAAGTTGAGTGTTGGCTTGGTTTTCATTTGTTTTTCTGTTTTTTTGCCTTTTTTTTTGGAAAGCAGACTGTGTCCAAGGAGGTATTTTAATACAGTGTTTGGCATTTTTCTTTCTCTGAGGTTTGGGGCGCTCGTGGCCATTTCACACACGCCTCCACTTGATTAGAATACTGTTCTTGCTGATCTCTTGCTGGTGTAAGTTGCTATATTAATTAGCAGGTTCTGATGAAACCTGTATTCTGTTCTTGCAGTTTTCATGACTGCATCTCAGTAGTTTATATCTTCCCAGCATTGTGGATTAAACATTTGAATGTCAAACTTTAAAAAAAAAACTTGCCTCTTTTTTACTCATGGTAATAATTTCTTACATTATTAAACTCAAAGTTTAAAGTCATTTTACCAATTTAAAAACTCTACTGTGGTTTTAAATTTTTTGCCACCACGAATTTTTTTTTAAATTTCTCACAGTTGGATGATGAGGGGGAAATGGACTCTGGAGTCATCTACAGATAAAGTGAGTTCTAGATGCTACAGAACTGCCTCTGTGTTCTGTCTTTAAAACATTGCTACCTTTTCCTTGCACGCTGATGGAGACTGCACTTGAGTGAAGGAGTGAAGTCGTGATTATGGTGCTTACTTGGGAGAGCCTAGGACTGCAGCTGGGAGCCACAGCATGCGTGTGAGGGGGAGCATTGGCAGTGAGGATGGCCCTGGGGCCCGTGTTGCTGTTGGTGTGCGTGGTTGCCCCAGCCACACTGCCTCTACTACTTCTGAGAAGCCAAGCTCATGGCTGCTGCCTCTAAAAGCAGACTGGGTGGACACATCTTCCCCCTGACGATTGGGAAATTTTCATGTTGTCAAGGTTCATGCTCTCCTTATGGTAGGGCGTGGGTCACTCAAGAGACCATCCTTTTGTGTTTCTACGGAAGATGATGTAAGGAATGCATTCGTTCAATTCTCCGGCCAGCAAAGATTTCTGAAGTGCTCACTGCGTGCCAGGCCCTGTGCTAGGTGTCGAGGATACGACATCAGCAAGGCATTTGAAAGACCCTATTCATTGCCCTCAGGAACCAACATCTACCAGAAGAGCCAGATGTTCAAGACGATAATATACACTGTACGTATGTTAGGAAGGAAGAGTGCCGGGCGCCGCAGTGGACATGGCCGTTGCCTTGCCACTGTCCCTCCATTCTAGGTGGTCATTCTAAGCCAGAGGCTGGGCAACGTCTCGGGGAGGAGCCAGCTCATGACTGCTTTCAGCTTTGGGAGCCATGTGGTCTGTGGGGCAACTATTCAGCTCTGCAACTGTAGCATGAGAGACACTCCAGGTACAAACGGGTGTGACTGTGTTCCCATCAGATTTTATGTTCAAAAACAGGTGGTGGGGCTATAGCCTGAGGACCCCTGAACTCAACCAAAGCCCCTGGCACTCCAGTGGTAGGTTCGTTTCACATCGGCCCATCTACTGATCCCGTCAGCCCCCCAGACAGCAGGCCAGGACCGAGAACACGGACTGCACTGAGCAGTCCTGTTCAGTTATCCTAGGAAGCTTATACACGTACTACACTCTCTGTGTTGTACAGTGTTTGAATTAGGTGGCAAGCAATCTAACCGAATCTTGGTCATCTTACCTCTTAACACCAGCTTGGGATGGGGCGACTTAAGCCCATTTGGACCAGTGATACCGCAGGAGGTGTGTCCAGGGGCTTCGGGGGAAGAAGGGATCATATAACTAAGGGAAAGGCATCAGACCCATGCTCCCCGCTCCCTCCTGCAGCCACCTCTGACCAGGTGGGATGGGAGGGAAGGGCTTCCAGGGAGAAAGGGTGGGCAGAGGACCCCACTGGGGTTCAGCCACCCCTGAGGCAGGACTTCCCTATGAATTTTCAACCTTGATGATACATAATAATTCGTTTCCTTAATGGGTAATTTTAAAGGCATCCTTTCTCCATCTCTCTCTCTCTTTCTCTCTCTTTCTCTCCCTCCCTCTCTCTCTCTCTCTCTCTTTAATGTTTACTTATTTTGAGAGAGAGAGAGAACAAGTAGGGAAGGGGCAGAGAAAGAGGGAGAGAGAGAATATCAAGTAGACTCCGTGATGTCAGCGCAGAGCCAAACACTAGGCTAGATCTCATGAACTTTGAGTTCATGACATGAGCCGAAACCAAGAGTCTGACGCTTATTAACCAGCTGAGCCGCCCAGGCGTCCCAAGACATCCTTTCTCTTACTGGTAGCTGAATGCACCCTAACTGGTATTACATTTAGTTGCTGTATCGCAAGTCAAGGGGACTTGGCCTCTCCTGGAGGCTTCCTAAGGAAGTAGTATTTTTAGGTGAGCCTTCAAGGCTGTAAAGTGTTGAGGTAGGTAACCAGTGAGTGTGGGTGTGTTTTAGGTTGCCGGGAAGACAAGGAGAAGAGGGAGGGAAGAGACCCAGAGGCACACTGGAAGAGGTAGGAATGCAGGCAGGGAAGGGGTAGGAAGAGCCTCCCAGGGAAAGAGTATGTGAATGGAATCCAAACATGTAAGTAGTAGTTCGGCAGGGAACAGATTTTATAAAAAAACTCACATTTGTGGTTTTCAGGTAATGTGGCAGGAGTCTAATAGAGTCTAAAAAATGCCTTTTGCCTGGCTACCTGCGTGGCTTAGTTGGTTAAGTGTCCAACTCTTGATTTCAGCTCAGGTCATGATCCTATGGTTCGTGGCCCGGAGTGGGGCTCTGGGTTGAGAGCACAGTCTGCTTGGGACTTTTCTCTCTCCCTCTCTCACTGCCTCTCTCTCTATCGCTCTCAAAAATAAATAAATAAACATTAAAGAAAGTAAAATGTCTTTTTTCCTTAGCAAGGAGATTTGGTGAGAATTTCTGTGTTCGCCTTGTAAACAGTCTCATAAGGCTATTGATCATTTCTCAAGAATTAAGTGTGAAGCTTTGGAGCAATTTCATAAAAATACCCGCTATTGCAAATCGAAGATTGCTACTGTTTACCTTCGGATCATCTTTTTTATGAAGAAGCAAGGAGCATGTTTGAATACGCATATTTTTGCAACAGGGAAACCAGAGTACAAGATGACTTTCTGAATTAAGGAGCTAAAATTGTACAGCTCACTTTGACAGTGACTTTCACCCTTTTGCATTAGAATCAGAGGTCGACTTATTTCTTTCATTCATGTTTTATTTAATTTTTATTTAAAAAATTGTTTTAAATGTTTGTTTTTGAGAGAGAGAGAAAGCAACCAGGGGAGGGGTAGAAAGTCAGGGAGACAGAGAATCTGAAGCAGGCTCCAGGCTCCAAGCTGTTAGCACAGAGCCTAATGCCAGGGTTGAACTAACAAACCATGAGATCATGACCTGAGCTGAAGTCGGACACTCAATAGTCTGAGCCACCCAGGTGACCCTTTCGTTTGTGTTTTAAATGAGTATCTCAGGTGATTCGGATCCAAGGGGTCAACAGCCATACTTTGAAACAAAATTACCTCAATTTATAAAGAAAATTAATTTTTTAAAATTTTTATTGGGTACAGTAGACACACAATGTCACATTCATTTCACATCCACAGCAGAGTGATTCAACCTTTCTTACCACAAGGGTAGTTACCATCGGCCACTATATAACACTGTTAGTCACTGACTATATTCCCCATGCTGTGCCTTTCATTCCTGTGTCTTACTCATCCCATAACTCGACACCTGTATGTCCCACTCCCCTTTACCCATTTTGTCCATTTCTACCTCCTTCCCTCTGTCAACCTTCAGTTTGTCCTCTGTAGAGAAAGATAATTAGTTTTTTTTAAATGTTTATTTATTTAAAAATAAACGATGTTTTATTTATTTTTGATACACAGAGAGACAGAACATGAGAGGGGAAGGGGAGACAGAGAGGGAGACACAGAATCGGAAGCAGGCTCCAGGCTCTGAGCTGTCAGCACAGAGCCCGACACGGGGCTCTAACCCACGAACTTGAGATCATGACCTTAGCCGAAGTTGGAGGCTTTAACCGACCACCCAGGCGCCCCAGAATATTAGTTTTTTGTACTTTGCTAGAAGGTAGTTTAATGTTCATTTTGTTTTATATAAATTTAGGGGGCCTTAGCTTTAGGGTACAGAGAGCTGATTCTAGCTAGTGTACACAAAGAAAATATTTACCATTTCTTATTATAGCAAGGCCAGAGCTGAGGTGAGCTGCAGACTTGACTGATCCAGGCACTCAAAGATGTCGTCCAGGGCCCAGGTTTTTCCCGAACCAGAGACCTCTGCCACTTGAGGTTCTTCTGTGCCCTTGGTCCCGCTGTCTTAAGTTTGGCTTCACCTTGAGTCTGGTTCTCTTCTCATAGACGATTACATTTGGCATTTGTAGCTTGTTCATGTCACATAAGAGAGGGAACGTTTCTCCCCAGTCCCAGTAATGGAATAACAGTCTCCTTCTCAGTCTAACTGGGCCAACTTGAACGAATGAGAGCTGTCAGGGCTTACCGTGTACAAAATGGCTTCTTGTGGCCGAGCCTGGATGTGTTCAGAGTTTTATGGAACCAAATTTTACTGAGAAGTAATGGCATTTTTAAGTGGAAGATGAAGCTACAAACGAAAAAGGTATCTCCGTCTGTCTTTTTTGTTGTTGGCCTTGGTGCCCTGTGCTGCTCTCATCATGAAGACTGTGGTTGCAGATGAAGGGTCAGTGACGGCTTCTGCTGTGTAAGTGTTAACAACGGTGAACTTACGTATGATTTTTTAAGAGAAAAAAACAGTACAGTGATAAGAATAATATGGAATGTAACACAACGTCTTCACATAATAAAAACTCAGTGGATGTTTGCTGTTATTATTCATGTCATTTGTACAGGACATTTTTAATGAATATTTGCTGATTAATCTTTTTTTCTTTCTTTTGCATTTCATAACAGTAAGTTGGGATTTACACATGAAGCATAAGGTCTTTATAATCAGGTTGTCCAATTGACTTAATTCATGCCTCAAAGATATTTTCATCCACCAGACTTTTCTAATTATATCCTTATGATCAAAAGTAGTGTTTCAATTAATTTGTCTTGCTAATTTGCCAAGTAAATTTGAGTAATTATTGCTTTCATTTTGCTATTTAATTTGATTAAGAAGCCATCATGTTTCCTGTTCTTGAAATTATGCTCTTGTTCTTCAAGAACAGTACCATAAACTCTGAGAACTCAGAGCCTGTCAGCGTTGAAAAAGATGAGTCTGTTTCTTCCAAATTTTCAGTCCAGTGAAGAAATCTCTTCTAATCTAATCTGAATAATGACCATGTCACCTCTCTTTGGACACGTCTCTTTCACTCCTGACTCATGTTTTCTCTCCTTTCAGATCTAATTGCTCTTGAGAAAAAATAATTTGCAAGTTATAGTCAGTGGGAAAAAAATGAGAACCAAAAGAGAAAATTTTTCCAAGTTTCTAGAAGTCATTTAGAAGCCTGTGTTCCCTCATGTAGCAGGCTAGCACAGGAGGATGGCAGGAAAACTGAGTGGCCACTATGAGCTGAACCAATACCCAAATTGGGTAGGCCCAGGGTACTCCCAAGAACGTTCTGGAATGTGACTCTCGATGGTGCTGGGAAAGTGCCACAGGCAGAGGAAGGTCCACATGGCCAGTGCTGAAGTGACGGGGCGGTGTCGGGCAGCTCCAGAGGAAATGCAACCAGCTTGGCTGCTCACTCAGCCTACTTAGGGGCCTCTTTTCATGAGAAGAGGGCTTTCTGCATTCATTCTAGAACGGGAGGAGAAGAATCAACTCAGTTCAGGGCCATGAACACCAGTGGGACCATGGCAACAATAGCAGTGGGACCATGGCAACAATATCCGTTTCAAGTTCTAGCTTAGTCAATGCCTCTAGTACTGCTTTAGCAAAAAGTACCCCATTCTGTATAATCACAGATCCAATTCTGTCTGCTTGCCTAAGTGCATCTTTGTACGTTCCAGATGAACCTTTGGGACAGGAATTTTGCAACTTCAGTGTCTACCTCAATGTTTGTCCCAGAGCAGTATTGTGCAGATTTATTTATTCAACAAATATTTATTTAGCACGTTCTTGGGTTCAAAAATTGTGCCACAAACTTAGGATGAAATTAAGAATTAAGATAAACATAATCCTTAAGCATATCACATATCTGCCATCTATGAAATGGTTACACAAAGGGAGGGAGGAAAAGAAAGAGGGAAGGGGAAGGAAGGAAAGAGAGAGGATAGAAAGAGGCATGGGGAGAAAGGAAAGCAGATGAGAGGGAAGGAAGAAATCTTATTGCTAATTTTTGACCTCTTAAAGGGAACCTGCCATCATGTTTCTGTATATACTGGCCAGCGATAACCTGGAGAGAACTATAGCCTTCCTCTCTGAAGGAATATGGCTGAACCGTCTCCCAGAAAAAAAATCATGTGAAAGGTCATCGTTTAAAGAATGAAATGCCCTGATAGATAAAGAGCTCTAAATTCTTTTTTTCCTAAAATCTGTTTTGGTTTGGTTATTTCAGAGCAGTATTATTCCCAATCTTGTATGAGGCCTTCTTAAACCCCAATTCAGTGGCTTACAGTCACTGTAGGAAAAGGTAATCCTCTTTAAAAACCTGTGGGACATTATATTTCTTAAGATATGGCCACCATACTATTGAGAAGAATAGGATAGTCTCTCTTTTAAAGATTCTTCTTAAAGTTTTTCAATGTTATCACCATTATAAAAACAAAAAGTATGGGGTGCCTAGGTGGCTCAGTCAGTTAAGTGTCCATCTCTTGATTTCAGCTCAGGGTATGAGCTCACCATTCCTGAGAGTGAGCGCTGCATCGGGCTCTGTGATGACAATGCAGAGCCTACTTGGGATTCGCTTCCTCTCTCTGTCTCTGCTCCTCCCCCATTCGAGCTTGTGTGTGCTCGCTCACTCTCTCGCTCTCTCAAAATAAATAAATAAAATAAATTTTAAAAATAGTTACACCTCAGTCTCAGTGGCTTGCCATTTTAGATGTAATGTACCTAAGGAACCCTGGGAAATTCAACTGGCTATTCTAATTATTCTTTTGTATTAGGTGCTCTTAACCATTTCTTAGTATGTTCCACTAGAATAATAATCTGGCACTAATTTTTAAATTTAATGTGTTTGATGTTTTAGATCCTCTCTCAGGAATGAACTTTGTTCAACTGACTGTATCAATGATGTCCTTAAGAGAGAAAGGGCAATTAAGATAAATTGGCTATATGAACATCATCTTGAATAAATCTGTAGATTTTATTGAAATTTCCTGGTAGTTAAGGACTTGGGAAATAATCTGTTAATTAGGGAGAAGAATCTATCCCCTCTTACCACCCCAAGCTACCCCTTTGGATGATGTAATTAATGCAGCCGCCTTGCCCTCAAGGAGATTATAGTTGAGAGATTTATCACAGATCTACCTTAGAACATTCTCTTATTAGGTAGTAACACTGAGGAAAGACCTTCCAGTGAACCTTCCAGTTGTGGGGTGATTTATCTACACAAACATTAGAGAAGAGTTTTTTCAGATCTTGATATTATGACTCTTTATCTTGGGAGAAATATTTCTGCCCCAGAGTTGAGAAGTCAAATGTTTTGTGACCTTACTGTATATTCTTGCCTTTGTTTCATAACAGAAGAGAGAAAGGCTCCTTTGCAGGTCTTCTTTTAAGAAAGGGCCATTTTAAAACAATACTGATTAATAACATATCAAATGTGTTTTAGAATAAAGCCAAAAATAGGGGCACCTGGGTGGCTCAGTCGGTTGAGGGTCCGGCTTCAGCTCAGGTCATGATCTCACAGATGTGGGTTCAAGCCCCAAGTCAGGCTCCGTGCTGATATCTAACTCAGAGCCTGGAGCCTGTCTTCAGATACTGTGTCTCCCTCTCTCTCTGACCCTCCCCTGCTTATGCCATGTCTCTCTCTCTCTCTCTCTCTCTCTCTCTATCTCTCTCTCTCTTTCAGAAATAAATAAAATATTAAAAAATTTTGAAAAAAAGAATAAAGCCAAAAATATAAGACAATAATCAAAAGACTGATCTGACTTCTTTTTAAGTTAATTTATTTTGAGAGAGAGAGCAAGCCCAAGCAGAGGCGGGGCAGAGAGAGAATTCCAAGCAGGCTTCATGCTGTCAGCACACAGCCCACCACAGGGCTCAGTCTCACCAACAGTGAGATCATGACCTGAGCCGAAATCAAGATTGGGACACTTGACTGAGCCACCCAGGTGTCTCAAGGCTGATCTGACTTCTGAGCTGATTTTTAACCTGGCAGAATGTTGAAAAAATGAATTAATATAGAGGATTTGTAGAGAAAAGTTCATTTATGAGACCTTTTCAGAAAAATTCATATGACATGGATTTTTCCAGATAAATGAATTTTCCCCTTAAAGGAGTAGTTAGTGGAAAAAAGCATGGACTGGTTTCAATCCCAGCTTCACTCCCTTATAGCTGTTTGCTTCTGGGCAAGTTATTTGGCCGCTCAGAATTTCAGTTCTTCAGCCTCTAAGACTGAATGAAAGCCCCCACTGCACAGGCCTGTTAAAAGGATTAAATATGATGAAAGTGGAAGGCGCTTTGAACACGGAAGACCTACGGTAAAGAGTAGTCCCGCCTTTCTGCCTTAGAGGCCAACACATTTCCTATTTTAATCATGTTGAAATGGTTTGAGAATGGGAACATATTATAGCCAGATTCCATCCTTTTAGCCAGAATATATGAAACATATAAAAAACATAAGCAAGCCCATAAAAAAAAACAAACCTCATTAGCAGTTATGTTCTCATATGACTCAGAAGGAGTCGTACCTAAGAATCATGGACATTTGTAAGAGTGATTTGCCTTTTTGCTAAATAAATAGCCAAGACTGAAAAAAATGTTTGAGTTCTTTCTGGTTTTTGGTTGTTGTTTTGCAACAGTTTTATGTCACACCGTCGGCAGTTATTCATCGCAGTTATTAATTACGCCTGTCTGTCCTTATTCCTTCACTTCTAATTTGTGTCCTTTCTAATCTGATCATCATGCATCCTCTTGAAATCATGGTTTAAAGGCACACTGTTCAACTCTGTTTCTCTGCACTGCGTATCTTTGAAGTACTGATTTTTGTGTCTTCTGGACGGTGTTTTTCTTTTTTTCTTACCTCCTGATTTGGGGTCATGTTTTGGATAGTTGAAAACGTCAGCTACGTGATATCTGGGTTGTAAACCACTATGGCTTGGCACCCGGGTGTTTTGATGACAGTGGTAAATGAGCTCAATGTTACAGGAGCCCTCGTTCCAGGGATTGATGTCTCCAGATAATTCAAGCGTCCAAAGTCTATTGATAAGCTTCAGAGATTTGTGACACCACTGAAACTGTGTGCCAATTTGGTCTGGCTGTGTGTACATGCTGTTTGCTGGAGAGTTTATTCTAGCTTTTATATAGTATTCAAACCGGTTCCTGACATCTGGAGACTTAGAACCTCCGGTTGGTAAACCACATTTGGAAGTCTGATATTAGGAAGCTGAGAAACTTGACCTCTAGACGTTATCTGCCAACGATCCTCAAAAGCCCTCCCCCGACCCCCACCCAGAAGCTGGAAAGCTGCTGAACCCTTTTGACTTGATTTCATTATCTCTGAAGGTGTCTGTCAGGGGGACGTTGTCAGACAAACACCATACTTACACTTAGTATTATTGCAAGTAGATACTCCGATAGACCAATTCTACTTTGGGTTTTTTTGTTTGGTTAGATTTTTGGTTTTATTTTGGTTTTTGTTTGTGTGTTTTTTTGTTCATTTTTTGCTTTTTAAAAAGTCCACTTTATTGGGATAGAATACAAAATTTGGAATACAGCTAAATTAACCAATTTTAAGAGTATAATTCAAAGGATTTATAAAATCACATAACCACCTCCAATATAATAATATCGAACATTTCCATTACCCCCAAAGGGTTCCCTCATACTCCTGCTTATTCTATTTTGAAATCATATCTGTGAAAATGAGTGTTCGACCATCCTGGTAAATTGAACACGTTCCCACTCAGACTGCTGGCCAATTCCATCGGCGCCACTATCAGAAGACAGTTCTGTAGCACATCTCCAGAGCTCTTGGTTCTGAATTGTCTCGTCAAAGATGTCTGTATAGTGAAGAGCCTTGAAAGATAGTGAATCCTGCCGAAGCAGAGGACAGGTTTGTTTATTGGTTAGTATAATAAAGATAGTGTCTCCCTCCAGGGTGAAGTTTGGGCGGATTTGTGTACAGCTTATTATAAAAAATTGGGGTTCTCTAAGCATGAAATTCTTTAACTGTGACCCAAACTCACTGCGTTTGCCACATCAGCCCCTGTGAGATGTGGGAGGCAAGGGGATGGATGCAAATGTGAAGCTCAAGCTGCTTGCTGTGCTGTGAATTACACATCTGCACATCTCTGATGTGGGAGTCTCTGGTCTTCTCCAGCATCTGTGAAATGGTGGCAGTTTAATGTGCTAGCTCGCAAGCACAGTATAATCTCAGATTCCTCAGGTCTTGACAGCACTGTTATAATGCCTGCAATTCATACAAAAATACTACAGGATAAACAGAGCTGTGTGAGTCTGTTAGGGGTAGTCACAACTCAGGTACGTCCTCCAGAACAGATACTCAAGGCTGCTCGTACAAGTGTTCTGTTATCTGTATCCCAACCGCCACTGGAAGCTTTATAGCCTTGTCAGAAACAGATTTTTATTGGTGGAATTAGTATCTTATTAATTAGCATGATGAATGTTAAACATGATTCCTATCAGCGAGAAAATGGATTAGCAAGGAATGTAACCATCCACCCTGCCTTTAGCCACTATTCTAAGTCCCAGTGATATTCAAACTCTCAAACAACCAATTTCCCACAGCCCCTGACCCATCCACACTAAAACCTTGGCCACGGCGCTGGAGCAGGCTCCCAAGGTTCCTGCTCTGCCAGGCGCTAGCTCCTTGGTTTCTGGGACAGGAGGCTAGGATGCTCTAAGGCTCTCAGACAGGGAAGGGACAATGGGACACTTGGGGAACTTGGAGAAGCGGCTGTTTACCAACCGGTACAGAGAGGTACATATTTTAGTATTTTTGACAACGGATACTAGTTCACTAAAGCATTCCAGCTCTGCAAATTGTGCCCTGAGGAATGGCAGCCAAGGCTGGATCATCCCTAAAAAGCTCCACTTCCAGTCTTTGTCTGGAGGACTTTGGGTTGGTCGTTGCCAGAGTGAACAGAGTCCTTCCCTGGAATATTGCTCCAGTGGTTTCTTCGTGCAGAGTGGTTATTTCCAAACACTCAGAGGATGGAGGGCTGAGATTTAACCAGCTCCCGGAGCAGGCTGATGGAGGACCCGGTTTGTGCCTGCGCTTTGATAGCCGTGAGCTTCAGAAGTGTCTGTGTTGCAGGATTCGGTCTGAGGCTTGCTTTCATTATGACTTGGACATGAGGTTGTAGGAGAGTGGCGCCCAGGCACCATCACTTTGTCAGCAGTGACTGTAATTTATCAGAGAGTCTCAAGGTTGTGCTTCACCAAATCGGATTAGGCTCATCCCCGACAGCCACCTTACACATAAGGAGGGATCATCCAGGGAAACCTCTTCAACTGAGGGCAGCTAACCAAGATCAAAGCCGTGCCGGCTGCGGCCCATTTCCATTTAACTGGATACCGAGAGTATATTCAGAGGCTGCGTGATGGCTGATGGGAGCATGACAGACAAGGGAAGAGGGCTGATAAAATGCCATCAGGCTGGAGTGCAGTGCCACTTCTTGGAGGTTTGCTGGGAAAGGGCCGCAGCCGCAGGCTACGATGAGGACCGGCAATTAGAGACAGTCTAGGTACCTTCGCACTCCCTTTTGGGGCCATTTACGAGTCAGAGGAGCAGAATCTGAGGTCATTCCAGCCTTTAGAAATAGCCATGACAGACAGCTAAAGGATAACCTGTCACAATGCACTGAAGAAAGCCCCACTGGTTATCTGAGCCTTCCCCACACGGAGATCGGATTCTGTGTCGGTTCCCAGCGTGAACACAAAGGCCACCAGGGTACCTGGTGTATATAGAGCCGATGTGTGTGCCGTATCACCTTAACAGTGGTGTTATCTCTCGTGAAACCTGTAGGATGGATTCAGTACTAAAGGGGCAAGGGTTAATAACAACCATGCTAGCAGAGACCCAGCTGACCAGACAGGACAAAGGGGAAACCGTTTTTTATGTGGAAATCGTGCAAATGCGTGTATTAACAAAACTATTTACTGGGCCACAGAACAGAGGCCCATTTGATTGGTGTGATCATAAGAATTCAGATGCACTCACCCTACTTTTCTGACACTTAAACGGAGATGTGATTATGCTTCTGGAAGCACCAGAGTAGTTTTATTTTGCCACTGCTTTGTGTTGTGGGAATGCTGTGTAGGCAAAACATCTTAGCCACCGGTTTCATGGTTATGTGGGTCTTACTGGAATTCAGGATGGGTGATGAGGGACCTTGAGTCAGTGTAGAGTTTAGGAGGAAGGCCCCTGAACGGATCTGGTTGGAGGGACGAACAACGAGCAGGTTTGGTGTGACGGGATCAGGAACACCACTGAAAGCCCGGGTGCGAAAGGAAGTGAAGCATGACACGGGGGCGGCCACACCCACCAAAACCCTGGAACATCTGTTTCTTAGATCTTTCAGGATCAGTTTCTCTGATTGGCCATCTCTGCTCTGTTCTCTGCCCCCACATTACACTGCTCTTGTTTTGTAATATTGCAACAAAATGTATGTAACTATAAATGTATCATTTTAACCGTTTCTAAGTGTACCATTCAATGGCATTAAGTAAATTCACAGTGTGGTGCAACCATCATCATTATCTATTTTCTATTTCCAGAACTTTTTCATAGTCCTAAATAGCATCTGTACCCAGTAAACAATTACTCTCCATTGTCTTCTACTGCCAGACCCTACTAACCACTATTCTACTTCCTGTCTCTATGAATTCCCCTATTCAAAGTACCTCACACCATGGACTCCTATAATATTTGTCCTTTAGTGCCTGACCTTTAAAATGTTTTTTTAAGGTTTATTTATTTATTTTGAGAAAGAGAGAGAGCAAAAACAGGGGAGGAACAGAGAGAGGGAAAGAGAGAGAATTCCAGACAGACTTCTGACATGGGGCTTGAACCCATGAACCATGAGATCATGACCTGAGCTGAAATCAAGGGTTGGATGCTTAACTGACTGAGCCACCCAGATGCCCCGGTGTCTGGCTTTTTTCACTTAGCATAATGTCTAAGTTCATCCATGTTTTATAGCATGTACTAGAAGTCCATTCCTTTTTATTGCTGAATAATATTCCATTAAACAGACACACCACATTTTGTCTGTTCATCTAACCCTGTTCATTTTTTTATCTAGAGTTGTTTTCACACTGGCGATTTATTTATATTGACATGGAATTCACCTGTTCCCCTGGTTGTTGATAAAAGAGGTTGTTGGTTTATCACACACACACACACACACACACACACACACACACACACACACAATTTTATAATTATTTGCTTTTGCTTTGGGAAGTTAACTTTAAAAATAGGTAATTATGTGATGTATATACTCATTACCCAAATAGGACTAGATTTTTGGTTACTAATAACCTTGCTTTAGATTTGAACCAGGAAATTCAAAATTATATTTTAACAAAAGACTCTCCCTACTGAAGAAAACACATTCAAGAGACCTGGGAAGGTGACTTTGGTCATTGACAAAATACAGGAGATGACCTGTGTATCAAGGATGAGCACACCATGTGACAAATATGTCCTGCTTGTTTTTTCAATAAGTTTTATTGGAACATAGCCATGCTCATGTATTTACTTTGTGTTTATGGCTGGGTGTTTTTTGTGTTTTTTGTTTTTGTTTTTGGTTTTTTTTCGTTTTTTTATTCTGAGAGAGAGAGAGAGCACGAGCAGGGGAAGGGAAGAGAGAGAGAATCGCAAGCAGGCTCCAAGCTGTCAGTGCTGAACCCGATGTGGGACTTGAACTCCCAATGAGATCATGACCTGAGCCAAAATCAAGAGTCAGACACTTAACCAGCTGAGCCACCCTGGCTCCCCTCTGTGTCTGCTTTTGACCTAAAATATTTACAATCTGGCTGTTTTCAGAAAAAGGTTGCCAAGCCTTGCTGTGGGTGATCCTTCTCCAGTGCCCGTTTTCTCTACACTCTGTGAGAGGAGGAGGAGTGAAGGAAGGTAAAGTCACAAGGACACGGAAACGGAGTCCCTGTTCTCCCGTTGTAACCCCTGTACCCCAAAGCCCCCTCCCGTCCCTGCCCACCACAGCTGAGCAGAGCGGACCACAGCCAACAAAGCAGACGGCCTGCCAAGTCCACGTAATAAATGGCGAGGACATTCAGCGTTGATCACGAAGTAGGGTGAACCGGCAAGCGAGGGGCGTGTGCGCGGAACGCAGGTGCCCGGTGGGGAAGGCGCCGTGTCCTCCAGGAGGCGCCAGGCCGAAGACCAAGCAGCGAAGAGGCACAGATCGCTGCTCCTCCGCAAAGCACCTCCAGGCTAGTGGTTATAGATAGTGGGAAACAACACTTCCCACGGAAGGAAAGGGGCTTTTCCAGCCCATACAGAGTTTACCAAGCCAAGCAGATGCTCGAGGAGAGAAACCTACGGGCGTCTTCTGTGCCATCGGCGTCGTCGCAGGCACCTCCAGCTGGGAGTGTGTTCGGCAGGACAGCAGGGCAGGAGGATGCAGGGTCAGGACGACAGGAGTTCAGCCTGCACAGGACGCAGGCTTTTCACACTTCAGGCCTTGTGAAGGACCAGTGTGTCACACCTCCGCTTCTGTGTCCTTGTGACTGTATCCTTCCTTCACTGCTCCTCCTCCCACCCAGCACCTCACAGCATCACGGATCTTACAGAAAAGGGTCCCTGAAGCAGGATCATCTACAGCAAACTGTCCATCTACGCCTGCGTTCTGCACACACACACGTCCCTCGCTTACGGGTTCACGCTGTTTCGTGATTGATGCCGGAGTGTCCTCTCCATTTACGCGGACTTAGCAGGCTGTTTGCTTTTTTCTTTTTAATTTTTTAAATGTTTTTTATTTATTTTTGAGAGACAGACAGAGACAGCGCGATCAAGGGAGGGGCAGAGAGAGAGGGAGACACAGAATCGGAAGCAGGCTCCAGGCTCTGAGCTAGCTGTCTGCACAGAGCCCGACGCGGGGCTTGAACCCAGGAACCGTGAGATCATGACCTGAGCCGAAGCCAGATGCTTAACCGACTGAGACACCCAGGCGCCCCCAGGCCGTCTGCTTTGTTGGCTGTGGTCCGCTCTGCTCAGCTGTGGTGGGCAGGGACGGCGGGGGCTTCTTGTTACCCGGATGCAGCTGGAGGGCAGGGCCTCCCCAGACACCCCACTGAACACTGCCCTCAGCAGGGCAGTGTGTGCACGTGGAGTGGAAGAAGGCGAATGCATATTCCCATGAAGCAAATTACACAATAAAAATTGCCATCAGTTCTTACTTTGCGTGCTGTAGGACCAACATAAATTTATTGAGTTCTTGCTCTTTATATTTACAAGCATAGAAGTCTCCTAGTCATTTTATAGATGTATGTGTGTGCATATGTATATTTATTTACATTTTTATATATGTGGGTGTATGTGTACAAACATGGATATAGACCTAGGTAAATTTTTATTTATAATTTTTATTTTGAAATGATCATATTTGTAGAAAAGTCACAAAAATAGAACAAAGAATTTTCATATGCTCTTCTTCTAGTTTCCTTTAATATTAAATTTTATGTTTGCTTTATCATTCTCCCCCACGCTCCCTCTCTGTTCTCTCTCAGACATGATGGCCCTCCAACCCTAGACAGTTCTGTAAAGAACTCCTAAAAGTAATGTCCTTTTATGTAGCATACAATTAGCAAAATTAGAAAATTAACATTGATGCAATACTATTAGCTAATCTACAGCCCTTATCTTGATATATTTTAGATGTAGAGTTATGCGTGGGAGAAATGGAATTCATTTGCTTTTCTCATAGTGGGTATTGCTTGTTCTGAATTTTATTTCTGCTTTGTGGTTTTCTGTTTGCAGAAAATAGCAAACACAAAGTAGTATTTAAACTCTTCAGATGCTCAAAAAAAATGCTTGATGTCCAAACCTACAGTGTGATATTGAAACATACTAAGATTTCAGGAAAGAAGGTGTACTAGTAACAGTAATAACAGTAAATAACCATCTCTTTTGTTCCTGATGTATGGTTTGGGCTCAAATACTGAACTTTAGGTCAGGTTGGGCTGCTGTTCTCAGCATCCGCCCTTTTACGAGTGAGCAGCTGTACGGGTGGGAGACCCCGGATGCGTATTTTCTGCTAGATCACTAAGCAGGTGGTGGCTGGCACCATTTCCTTGGGGAACAGCACACAGGACTTAGGCAAAACTCTTCTCTTTTCTTCAGCTCCTCACCCTATAGGTCTAGCTAAAACATTTCCACAGGGACAAGAGAGATACAACAGAGCCAGTTAAATTATGGCTTGTTAGCAACATCTTGGGGAGATTCCAGGAGAGCAACTTATACCAAGGAATAGAATTAATTTGTAATCCAGAAAGATTCTTCCCCTACAATCTGAACCCCATGTGCATGTACACAGCACAAGTCCTCTGGGGAGCCCTCTCCTCGCCCCCTCTGCTCCGGCTACAGAATGGGTGAAGCTGGACTGGATAAAATTCACAAGGCTGACATATATTTTCCCTATCAAGTCTTACCTGTAACATATCTCCTCAGACATGGTGCTGTCGGGGGCTCTTTCTAGCTGCCCGTCTTACCTTTTCCAGAGAGTAAACAGCAGCTCCCCTTGCCACACATGGTTATGAAAATACTCACTGATGCCATAGCGTGAGTGTGTCAGTCCTTACCAATGGACATGTCTGCATTTTATAGTCTTCTATGTGGATGGGTGGGGTGGGGTGGGGAGGGATTTAGGTTCCGATCCAGCTTGGTTGTTTGCATTTTATACTCTGCACTGTGGATCAGGGCAGAGAAGGTGGGGGGATCTTCTCAGGCATTTCTTGCCCCCTCTCTTTTGTTGGCGTGGCTCCAGTGCTCAGAGCTAGATGACCACTCAGTGAGGCACACTGTGTGTGGGGTGTGAGAGAGGTCTCATTCCACTTCCAGAGAGTCCACGTCCTACTGTTTGGGATCCCGAACCTGGGAGCGAGGGCAGGACAGGTAGAAACATATAGTCAGCTTACTATATTTGAGGCAAGAGCTACAGTCCTTGAGGAGAAGCACTGGGCTCGCCATTGTGGTGCTGCTCTGGAAATTTAGGGGACATGAACATGGCCACCCCTTGCTAGGACATTTTGGGACATTCGGTGCTTAAGATTTGAGGTTTTCTGCCAGTACATATACTCCCCACTATCCTTTTTTTGTCTTTAATTTTTTAATGTTTATTTTTGAGAGAGAAAGAGAGCAGAGGAAGGGCAGAGAGAGAGGAAGACAGAATCCTAAGCAGACTCCAGACTCTGAGCTGTCAGCACAGAGCCTGACATGGGGCTTGAACTCACGAGCCACGGGATCATGACCTGAGCTGAAGTCAGACACTCAACCAACTGAGCCACCCAGATCCCCCTCCCTCCACACACACACCATCTATTCTTTGGGGAAGCGCTAATGGGGAACATTCCAGAGATCTGCTTGCAGACAGCACCTCCCGCAGCAGTCCCTAGGGGGCACGCAGAGTACCATATAAGTGGGGCCCGAAGCTGTGTATAGGACTGTCCTGAGAAGCAATGTGACTTCCAGTAATAAACAGATGGAGACAAGCATGGAAGCTTGAGAAAAAGCTACACCTTATGTACTTTCTTCCTTCAGTCTTTGTACCTCTGCATTTTTTTAGTGTTTTTTAAAATTTTTTTAATGTTTATTTTTGAGAGAGAGAGTGAGCGAGCAGGGGAAGGCCAGACAGCGAGGGAGACAGAATCCACAGCAGGCTCCAGGCTCTGCGCTGACAGCAGCGAGCCTGGTTCTGGGCCCGAACTCACGAACTGTGAGATCACGACCTGAGCTGAAGTCGGACACTTAACTGACTGAGCCACGTACGCGCCCTACCTCTATATTTTTTAGCCAGCAACCAAGTTTGGGCGTTCTCTTTTCAGACGCAGGCCAGGAGATAGTATTTTAACCACTTGTTCCATTAAACGTTTGAATTAAAGCTTTTGTATGTTTTAGGCCAAGGTTTAAAACTTGTTTCTTTTTTACTAGTGACGCCTTTGTTCAGTAACTTAACAAAAGAACAAATGGATTCTTTTTGTTCTTGTTTTTTTTTAAATGCATATGCAGACAAGATGGTCTGAATATGTAGAGACATGAAGGAATTTATTCAAGAAGAGAAAGAGCCATCAAACTTGTGTCCATGGTATTTAAGAGGACCAAAGTTTTTGTCTCTCCCCCATCCTTCCACCTTCCAGCCCTCATTATTTATAAAGCAAGAAAGATGAAGTCAAAAATATCTACTTCTTTGCTACACAAGCCTTTTTTGTATTTATATCTCGACATGGTGAAAATTTAAAAAAAAATTTTTTTTTTTGAGAGACAGAGTGGGAGCAGGGGAGGGTCAGAGAACGAGGGAGACACAGAATCTGAGGCAGACTCTAGGCTCTGAGCTGTCAGCACAGACCCGATGCGGGGCTCAAACTCACGAACCGCAAGATCATGACCTGAGCCAAAGCCGGACGCTCAACCAACTGAGCCATCCAGGCGCCCCCCCACAAAAATTTTTTTAATGTTTATTGAGTTTTTGAGAGACACAGAGCATGAGCAGGGGAGGGTCAGAAAGAGAGGAGTCCAAAGCAGGCTCTAGGTTTTGAGCTGTCAGTGCAGAGCCCAACTCAGGGCTCAAACTCAAACCGCGAGATTATGACCTGAGCCAAAGTTCGCCACTTAACCAACTGAGCCACCAATATGGTGAAAATTTTAAAATATCACAGAGGAAAGCTAGTCCACTGATAAATGAAGTCAGTCCTCTTATTATATCCAGATCCAGGCACGGAGGGCCACAAGGCTGGGAACTTGGCAGCGACCTAGTGAAGAAAGAAATATGCTAGGAACTGGTGGGACTCAGGTTCAAATGCAGAGCAGGGGAAGGCCAAGCGCTCGTGGAGTTTTGTGTCAGATGGCATCGGTGAGAGGGCAGGGCTGCCTGAGCTACTGCACTTTGTGGTGCTACAGCAACACTGGACAGTGCACGGCCCTGTGGCCAAGCCTCTGGGTTGGACTGAGGATGACATGATGGCTCCCGACCAACCGATGAGGGTTTACAAGCAGGCAGCAGCCTGCGAAGGGATCTGGAAGTGTGCCCAGGGCTTGGACAGAGTTCAAGAAGGGCCATAACACCTACCTTGGGGGCATGTGCATAGCCAGATTCATACCGAGGAAGAATCAGTTGTCTGAACTCATCAAGCAAGCTCATTGGACCCCAGCTCCCCACATTCTCTAGAAGGGATGGTGTGGCCACGAGATGCAGGTTTGGTTCCATCACCTCAGGAACTGGATGCCAAGTCAGCCAGAGGCAGGCCTTTAATAACTAGAACCACTGTGCAAGGTGGACACAGGGATGTGTAGTCTTCTAAGAAGACCCATAAATTCAAAGGAGTAAAATATATTTTATTTCTCCTTGGCATGGAAATTCTAACAAAGACAAGTATTATCTAACAAATGGGAAAAGTACACTTGACGTAGCTCATCCTAATACATTCTCTGAGCACTGGAGAAATATCTGGAATCAGTTTGACCCAAGTTCACGTTAAGCTTTACCATTTATTTGAGATACTAGGCAAGTTGCTTATTTTGCATGTAACTCAATTTGTTCATCCTCACAAAGGGAATCATGTGGGGAAAATATAAACAGATTGGCTTCTCTAATTTCTGGAAAACATCGGAGGCAAAAATGATTAAGTGAGTTGTCCCTTGTAAAGTGTTTGGTGCCTGGTTCCCGGTCTAGATACATAACCGCTGTTAATAGAATGATTAATTTTGGATCTCTGTGCTCACCCCAAGTACATTGTCTGATGCTCACTCATGCCGCGAACATAGATCGATCGTCTGCTGTGGTCCAGGCACTTTACTGAGCACCAAATACCAAAGTAGAGCAGGCAGACCCAGTGAGACATGATGGGCTCTGAAATGTTAATGGGACCGATTATGAAAAAAGCAGAGGTTAAACTACAATTTCCTCAAAAGATGAAAAGATCTCTGGAATTCTGTGGTTGCTTGTAGTAAGGCTGGATTCCTTGTACCAAAGCAAGAGCTGCACCAAAAACTGACTTGAGCCTTCCCCCAAAAATCAGCCCCGCCTCTCCTGCCCCACCTCCACTTCCCGGCTGCCCTGGAATGCCGCCACAGCATCTTTTTCCATTGACTTGGCAGGTGGCCGTGGTTTGCTGCTTTCTGTCCCATTAACCTCTATTTTATCTGTCAAGCCGAGTATTCCCCATTGTTGAAAGCAGCAATTTGCCAACCAAGCTTACAGTCCTGTTTGATGGAGCATTACAGAGAGCAAAAGGGAAAGTTTAAACAGATTTGCTTCTCTAATTTCCTGAAAGGATCACAGACAAAACTTGCCCTCTAGTAAAATGCTTTTTGTTCGCATTATAGTAACAAGCATTTATTGCCGTGACAGGGGAAGGGAGAGGCCACGGAAGAATGGTCCCGAATTTCCTGGTTTCATTTAGTCCTGTTACTACCCATGGACTACCATGTTGTTTAAAACATGTAGATGTCCCTGATAACCTAATGTACTCAAAAAGGCTTTTCCTCTTTTTATTGTGAAACATGGTGCCACTTTCTTATTACCGAGCAGTGGGTTTAAACAGTAGAATCTTGCTCAAAGAGAAAAATAATCTTCTTTTCTTTTTCCTTTGGAGAAGTTCAAGGTACAGTGTGTCTACTGTGCAGTTGGAACTCTCACGAACTCTAGATGTTTTGTGCTTATATTTAGGTTTCATGAAAAAAATTCCGTTATATCTGGTTGATTTCCTCCAACTGAACTACAAGACATATGTGTAATATACACAAGGGATGGCTTCAAAATAATGCAAGTGATGTGAGCGATCCTTGAGAATTGGGCTTACCAGAACAGACTTCACTAGACCGAAGACCCGATCTATCCTGCTCGCTGCTGGGTCTCCAGCTTGTGTCACATTGCCACACATGTAATAGGTGCTCAAGATTTACTGGTTAATGTTGAACACCATACAATTCTACCACCAGTACAGATGAAATTTCTGGAGAAGTGTTTAGGCTTCAAGCTCTCAAACTCTGGAGGTGGTCATACCCATCCCCATCTCTTGCTTATACCCAAGATGGCATTCATTTCTTTCTGGAGCTATACTTAAATTTACCAGATTTAAGACTGAAATCTGCCTGCTTTTCTCCATCTCCCAGCCCCGAGTGCAAGTACACGCTTCTCTGGCCTCCCGCATTTCCACCTGGCTTGCTTCTGCTCTTCTTCCAGGTCTCAGCACAAATTTCTCTTCCCCTTAAGGTTCTCCTACACTCTATTAAGCTCTCTTGTGATTTGCTGTCTTAGCTTTCTTCAAAGCACATATCACGATTATCATTATATAATAATGCAATTACTATTTAGTACTTCCTTGACTAGAAAATAGCTACTTGATAGCAGAGACTGTATCCATCTTGTTCCCAAAAGATCTTCAGCACCCAGTGACTCTCAGCCAGAGTGGGCACTATTATTTGTAAGTATTTGTTGAATTGATGAATGAATTGAGAGAGAGAGGGAAAGAGGAAGAATGAGAGGAAAGGAATCAAGGAGTAAGGAATCAAGGATTAGATGGCTTGGTGTTTCTTTAGATTTGCCTAAATCCTGTTGACACATCTTGATTTTACCAGACTGATTCCCACAATTTCCTGCTTCTCAAAAGATATGTGTGTGTGTGTGTGTGTGTGTGTGTCTGTGTGTGTATGTATGATTTTGTATATTCTTATGAGTGTAGTTTGATGGATTGCTATATTTCTGAATAATCCAGAATACCAGGAAAAATCCATATTGATTTAATAATTCTGTATTTTATGAATTACTTGGTAATGGAAAAGTACTTGGTAAATGAAAACCTTCATCTCTGAAATAGGAGAATATTTTCTTTTAGATCACACTGAACATTAGTTGCTTATTTTGGATCTGAGCCAGTTGCTGAATTTAAATCACAAAATACATAGATTACACACACAGATATACATATATATATATATATATATATATATATATATGAGTAATTAGTGGCAATATCTGATGACATTCTCAAACATTTTCTTTTCCTATGGTACACTTTTTAAATAACTTCCTATTTTCTTGTTTTAATGTTTACTTATTTAATTTGAGAGAGAGAGAGAGTCGAGGAGGGGCAGAGAGAGAGAGAGAACCAAGTAGGCTCCAAGCTCCCAGCATCCTGTGAGATCAGGGATCATGATCTAGCTGAAATCAAAGGTCAGACGCTCAAATGACTGAGCCACCCAGGTGCCCCCCTATTTTCATCTGTTAGCTGGTTGGATGAGCTGACAACATGTTTTATGACACATACAAGAAGGGCTCCAGAAACATAACAGTTATTGGAAATGAGACATATGCATGTACATGACATGGAGCTGGATTTGCCCCCGGGAAGACAGCAGTGTGGGGTGAGTGTGAGACTCGTGGTGCCGAAGACGGATTCAGGGCTCCGGTGTGTTGTTAGGGGCTGGGGTGGTTAAGCCTCTGACACCTGAAACCTCACAGACCTTTACTATGAAAACAAAAAAGCAAGACAGATTTTGTTCGTTCGCTCTTGTCTTAAATCAGGTTTCCTAGAGCAGATGCTGAGATGAGGATTCATGTTCAAAGAAACCAGTGGGGAAGTGGGAAGTAAAGTGGTGAAGGAGTTAAACACCAGGCCAGAGTGAGATTTCGGGTGAGGTCCTGGTCTCAGCCTCAACTCACTGGGATTCCAGAACATTCAATTCCACTGGGGAATTTGTCCCACCCGGAGGCAAGAAACCTGGCTTTCACACTCCTGCAGACATTGGCTGCTTGCCATCCCAGGGGGCACTTAGGCTCTCTGAGTGTTGGGGCACTGTGACTCCAGGCTCATGGGTCTTCTGAAGACAGTTTCCAAGGGGAAACTGTTAGGAGTAGAGCACAATCAAAGCTGAGGGTGAGACCCTGGCACCGACTAAGGGGTATAAAGGAATTGGGTGGAACATCTACACCATCTGCTACCAGCCTTGACAGTGAAGATGGCGTTCTTCCTGAAGTTCAACCCCCCTGCTAGTCTGTTGACTCCCCTGGAGAAAAAAATTATGCTCTTTCTCCTGGGTCCTCGAGAGTCCGTCCTTTAGTGGTTTCTTTTCCATCTTTATTTAATACACGTGACTACTGTCACATGGACTATTTTCAAAGAATTCCCTCACCAGTTCCTTTTTCTTGAATAAGTGTCCAATCATTATTAAAAAATTGTGTCCTCTGCTTTTCATGTCGGGCCATGGAGCTGTGTGTGGGACAATACCGTGTTATTAATGAACAGTTGATTGTGTTCCATGTTATGGGCCCTCGGCTGAATGGGTTGCCCACAAATTTTGCTGACTTCTTGAAAGGTTCTAAAGCACTTGCCATCTCTTAGCTACCTATTAATTCTCCTTCCGAGATTTATTTAATCCAGCTAAAGAATAATTCAAAATGGAGATTATTCCCAAGATTTACAAATGGAGATTATACCCCAGCCACATTCATGGATGGTTATCAGAAAATTTGACCCATGAAGGGGGGACTCCGCTATCCTTGAAAAATACTTATCCTGTATATCAGTATTAATGGAGGTCATTGTGCCAGGGAGACCTACCCCGAGGTAGAGATGTGATCTTTCAGGATCTATTATCCTGTTAAATTTAACAAACTCTGGATGAGGCTATAAATGCTATAAAGTTGGTTTGGGAACGCCTTTCCAAAAATTCTGTACTAGAGTTATTCTTGTAATAAAATCCCAGATCTACTCTGTTTTTCAGGGACTAGCTGTTTGCCTACTTTGATACCTTTCTTTCTGTTTTTCTTTTATCCTGCCTTTCATTCAACTCATTAGCGAGTGACTTTTATGAGCCAGGCACTGTTGTAGGGGTAGATAGGGAAGAAAATTGACAAAGGTCTTCCCTAATTGAAATTTTTATTCTAGTAGGAGAGACTGAAATTACACGCATGCGCGTGCGCGCGCACACACACACACACACACCATGGTAAGTTCTTCAAAGGCAATAAAGGGAACAGAGTGACTTTGATGAAGCAGATGGGGGGTGGGACATACCTTTACAGAGGTGCCATTTCAGAAAGAGCCAGCTCTCTAATCTGAAGGAGAACTTTCTGGGTAGAAGGAATAATGAATGTGAGGCACCAAGCCAGCAGCAAGCCTGGTGAGGTCCAGAGAAGGCAACCAGTGTGTCCAGAAGAAGACAAAGGGACATTGGTCATGAGATTTGAGAAGTAGGCAGATAGCAGCTCACGTGAGGCCTCAGAGGCTATCGGAATAAGATTGGATGCTTGACAGTCCTTTAGAAAATGTCAAGTAAGTCAATGCCTTAACACGATTTCTTTTTAAAAAGATAGTTGCCTGCTTTGCTGTTGTTGGTGATACCATCGGCGGAAGCAGGGAGACAAGAAAGCAATGCAGGTGGCACTGCATGGGGTGCTGCAGGCATTTGAGGAATGGTAACACAGGATAAATTTGGAAGAGAAACAAAGGACTTACCACTTACTCAGGGCAAGTCTTTGGGCAGGTTAGTGCATTTTTCTTGGCTTTAGTTTTCCCATTTGAATGTACCTATCACATCATGTTCTTATGAGGTTTAAATGCATTAACATTTACTCCATGTAAACCTCTTCTAATAATTTGGAGCAAGTATTAATCAATACATGTTCACGATTTTTAACTTGTTATTTTTATTAGATATATAAAGGGAGAAATCAACATAGGTTGAAGACTGAACATAGCCTATAGTCTGTGAGTGTAGGTAGCGTACTCTTGAGATGTGGAGGCCCTCAATTTAATCTTGCTACTATTGCATTATGGTGACCACAAGCCAATGACTCACTTAGCTTTGCCTGACCTCAGCTTCTTTTTAAAAAATTTTTTTTCTTAATGTTTATTTATTTTTGAGTGAGACAGTGTGAACATTGGGGGGGGGCAGAAAGAGGAGACAGAGAATCCCAAGCAGGCTCTAGGCTCTGAGCTGTCAGCACAGAGCCTGACACAGGGCTCGAACTCACAGACCACAAGATCATGACCTGAGCCAAAGTCAGCTGCTTAACCAGCTGAGCTACCCAGCTGCCCCAGGAGTTTTGTAGCTCTGTGTGTTACATTTAGGTCTATTATCTAGTTTTAGCTAATTTTTGCGAAGACTGTAGGATCCATATCTATTTTTTTATTTTTGCATGTAAATGTCCAAATATTCCAGCACCATTTATTGAAAAGACTATCTTTCTTCATTTTATTGCCTCTGCTCCTTTGTTAAAGATCAGTTAACTACATCTATATGGGTCTATTTCTGGCCTGTCTATTCTGTTCCATTGCTTTATTTGTCTGTTTTTTCACCAATACCACACTGTTTTGATTATTGGAGATTTATAGTAAATCTTGAAGTTGAGTAGTTCAGTCCTCTAACTGTTGAACTTGGTTGTATTTTGTTCAATATTATGTTGGCTATTCTGAGTCTTTTGCCTCTTCTTATAAACTTTAGAATAAGTCTGTCAATATCTTCAAAATAATTTACTAAGTTTTTTTTTTAATTGGATTGCTTTGAATCTATAGACTAAATTGGGAGGGACTGACATCTTGTTACTATCAAGTCTTCCTATTCATGAACATGGAATATTTCTCCATTTATTTAGTTATTTGATTCTGTTCATCAAATCAGTTTTGTAGATTTCCTCATATAGATCTTGTACATATTTTATTAGATTTATACCTAATTATTTCATTTTTGGGGGTGTTAATGTAAATGGTATTATCTTTTAATTCCAAACTTTACTTATTCATTGCTGATATATAGGAAGTGATTGACTTTTGTATATTACCCTTATATTCTGCAACCTTGATATAATTGCTTATTAGTTCTGGGAGTGGTGTTTGGTTGGTTGGTTGGTTGTTGGTTGACTGATTTTTTTTGGATTCTTTTGCATTTGCTATAGAGACAATCGTGCCATCTACAAACAAAGACCGTTTTTTTCTTCCTTTCCAATCTGTATACCATTTATTTCCTTTTCCTGCCTTATTGCATTAGCTAGAACCTTCAGTAAAATGTTGAAAAGGAGTTTCTTACTGAAGTTTAATGATAACCATATCTAAGCAGTTTCATCAAGATCATTGAAATGGCAGTCACTTGAAAGTCTGAATTTCTTACAAGCCTAATAAAAAATTAATCTAAAAATAATTTTTAGGGGTGCCTGGGTGGCTGAGATCAGGTCATGATCTCACAGCTCGTGGGTTCGGGCTCTGCATCGGGCTCTGTGCTGACAGCTTGCTCTGGAGCCTCCTCTGTTTCTGTGTCTTCTTCTCTCTCTCGCCCTCCCCCATTCATGCTCTGTCTCTCTCTGTCAATAATAAATAAATGTAAAAAAATTTTTCAAATAAAAAGCTTTATGTTCCTCACTATTATGATAGTAGCAATAAATGTTTTAGATATTCTTTGACAAGTTGAGAAAGTTTCCCTCTATTCCTAGTTTACTGAGAAGTTTTTTTTAATCATGACTGTTCATCTTTTTTTGCAACTACTGATATGATCATGTGATTTTTTTTCTTTTAGTCTTTTGATGTGATACATTATATTAATTGACTTTTGAATGCTGAATCAGCCTTTTATACTTGGGATAAATCACACTTGTATGATTCTTTTTATACATTGCTGAATTTGACTTGCTAATATTTTGTTGAGAAATTTTTGTATCTCTGTCCATGAGAAATAATGATTCATAGTTTCTTTTCTTGTAAGTTTTTGCACACTTTTGGTGTTAGGGCAATACTGGTGTCAAAGAATGTTAATGAATTCTGCTCTAACTTTTATTTATTTTCTTCTGCTTACTTTGAGTTTAATTTGCTCTTCTTTTTCTAGTTTCCTATATTATTGATTTTAGATCATTCTCTAATACACGCTTTTGATGCTATACAGTTCCCTCTAAACACTGTTTTCATTGCATTCTATAAATTTTGATAAGTTATGTTTTCATTTTCATTTATTTCAAACTATTTTTAAATTTCTTTTGAAATTTTTTTCTTTGGCCCTGTGTTACTTGGGAAGTATGTTGTTTAATGTCCACAGATTTTGATATTTTCCAATGATCTGTCATTGATTTCTAGTTTAATTCCGTTTACAATCTTTTCTTTATTTTTCAGACTATTTATTTATTTTGAGAGAGAAAGAGAGAGAAAGCACAAGTGGGGGCGGGGCAGAGTGAGGAGAGAGTGAGACTCCCAAGCAGCTCCACACCAGCAATGCAGAGCCCGATGGGAGGCTCAAACTCACGAACTGTGAGATCATGACTAGAACCAAAGTCAGACACTTAGCCGACAAAGCTACTGAGGCGCTACAATTTCTATTCTTTTAAATGTTTTAAGGTATGTAGTATGGCCCAGATTCTTAGTGAGTTTTCCATGTGACCTTGACAAGAATGTGTATTCTGATGTTGTTGGTTGAAGTAGTCTGTACATGCCAGTTATATTCAGTTGATTGATATCAACTATGTCCTTTCAGAATCTTTCTGCCTGCTGGACCTGTCAATTTCCAGTACAGGGGTGTTGAAGTCTCCAACTATGATAATGGACTTACCTATTTCTCCTTGAAATCTGTCAGTTTTTGTGTCATGAAATTTGATGCTCTGTTGCTAGGCACACACACATTACGGATTATTATGTCTTCTTGGAAAATCCACTCCTTTATCATTAGGTAATGCCTCCTTTATACTTGATAGCTTTTCTTTCCTTGAAGTCTGCTCTCTGAAATGCAGACAGCTACTCCCGCTCTCTTTTACTAATTATACTTTTAGTATTGTGGGTGTGTCGTTATTACTATTAGTACCAATCCAATGCTGAGAGATCAGGGCCCATTTAAACTCTTTTCATTACGTTCTCATTTATATGACATTTTAATTTAAAAATGAGTATTGACCCCAGAAGGATCTGGGACTTTTTGTTCTTCAATTCAAAAGGTAGAGGGTGAGTCAGTTCTATATAAATAGCAGCATTCACTTCAATATCGTCCTTCAATGGATCTCCTCCTCAGAGTGGCCTCTCTGCAGATGGACTGTAGCTACATTTTGATTTTCTTCATTGTACATATGAGATTGGAGGATTTCCATTCGAACTAAAACTTTCGTCTCTCCCATCCTGACTGTTGTCATTCCTCCTTTCGTTCAGCCAGAGTGTGGGTATTGGCGGAAGAGACTAGGCTTCTGTCTTCTTAGCGAGCTGGAGGCATGGGCCTGAGGTCTTTTTGAAACGCACACACCCCTTCTGGCTTTCTTCAGTCTTGAGAGACCTTCAGCACCTCCTGTCATTCCATCTGAGCATGTGAACCACATTTCTGATGGGTATTTCCGTTCTACTTCAGTGCCCCAGGAACACACGTACGAGGGGAAATAACAGCCGCCTATAAAACCATTCTGATCTGTGCCTGCTTTCTGTCCCCCTCCTATGTCCCTAGGTAAGTGTGAGATCGGCTGGGCGTACTACTGCACGGGAGCGGGTGCTGCCGCCGCCATGCTGCTGTGCACGTGGCTGGCTTGCTTCTCCGGCAAGAAACAGAAGCAGTATCCCTACTGAGATGGAGCCACCCAGAGCACACAGAGGAGAAGACGGGCCGAAGGGGCTCGGAGAGACTGAAATGTTCAGCTACTTTCGAAAGGTGGAATAGTGGTTCTCATCCATACAGTGCTCATGAAATGAAACCCAGTGGAATGATAACCATTATGTAATGTCAAAGCGTTGTGCAAGATTTGCAGAAGAAATGGAGAACATGGAAGAACAGAGAAAAATGGACCGAAGGCTAAAACTATTGCAGGGTGTTGGGTGTTTCTATTCCACAAAGTATTGTTAATGTAGAACACGTACACACATGAAACAAACCTATATATGCAAACAAGAGTTTTGGTTTTTTTTTTTTTGTTTTTTGTTTTTAAGATGAGGACTCAGAGAATCAAAAGGGCTAGTAGAAACAGTATTATGTTGGGAAGCAGGGTAACCCACAGACGTTCCCTGTAGGTCATGGCACTTCTGAAAGCACACACAGACATACACATCCACACACACCCCCACGCCCATAGACATTGTTGCACAGACTGTATGGCAGGTTCAGCGTTGCATTACTCCTCTGTTTTCTTTTTAAAACACAATTAAAATACAGTATTACCACTTTATAAAGCATCCATTAAACCTTATAAATGGACCAATTAGCCACTTTTATCAGTATTTTGTATATCCTGCATAAACTCTTTACGCCCTCAACCTGTTTTCGGTGTTTATACAGACCTTTAGAGTTAAGCCTTTGTATTTCAATATTATTCAAAAATATGCAAGATTTCTTTGTCCAAGTAGCTATGATATTCTTATGAAGTAAAGGGGCAACTTCCTATCCACTCTAAGAGAGAATTCAGTTGAAGGTGTGAGTGTAACGAGAGACATTTTCCAGTCATTAAATCTTGTTTTCTTTTGTCCATTATCGTACTGTGCTGTACCACATGTATTTCAATATTCATTTTGTATAAAAAACTTTAAAGTGCTATTTTGTTTGTATTTGAAAAACTCTGTGAATAAATTCTCTTTGATCAATAGTTAAATGAGTCATGGAGTGTTAATGCAGTCACTGAATTTGCTTCTTTAATTTTCTAAGTCTAGCCTTTCAACTCCAACAGTCCCTTACATGTTCCTTTTTCTCCTAAGTCCTTCCATTAATTTGCATGCTCATCACCCAACCGGGCATTGTTCTAGGCACACAAGGTATTAAAGGTAAGAGCTCCTGCTTCCCACTTAAATTCACTGCAGCTAGAATTCTAACTATACTTTAAATAATGAACAAATTCTTACGAGAGAAGACCTTCAAGTCTAGTTTAGATTGGCTTTGGGAATACGGACACTCTCTGGTCATGGTTTAGAGCAGCGAAAGCCAGGTCGTGGTCTGGTAAGTGTCCGGGCCAGCAGTCTCCAGGACGACATCAGAGTCATGACAAGCAGTCTGTCACTTGCTGCCACTCCACCTTCAACACAGCGCTGTGTTTCTTTGGTATAACTGTGCCAGGGACACTTTTACACCACTCTCTTTTAGGGTTCTTGGCCATTTGAGAAAGATTATGTCACATGTCTGCTCTCGGCATAAATCCTTGACCAAAGAGAAGGCTATGGACCTTTTCACCACCCCAGAACAGAACCAACACTTTCAGGAGCGAAGATTGCATCCTGGATAATGGATATTTTATTAGGCAACACCGAGTTATTGCATCAAAGCCCTAAGACTTCAATTTCAATTAGTTTCTCAGTTGTGTATTTTTTGAATTGGGGAACTGAACATTCTGGTTATCTGTAACTATATTTTTTATTCTTTCTATACATTTTTGTCAATTTTACTTGAATGTCTGCATGTCACACTTGCTTCTGGTTACTTGTCATCATCCGGCGGATTCATGCTGCCCTGGAAGAACAATCCAAGAATCAGGCCAATAAAATTCTGGACTTTCTACGGCTTTGTTGCTATGGAAAAAGTCATTCTGCTCTCAAATGCTTAATTCATAATGGGCTGAATATCCTTTGATTGTGTCTCATTGTCCTCTGAGCAGGGGGCTTCTCCACTTTGCGGTTTCCTGAGGAGAGGAGATTGCACTTTGCTTCCTCAGTGAGCCCATCATTTTCATTATTGCTGGTGCTTTTCAAATGTTTTTAACCACACCTTCCTGTCAGAATAGTATTATGACTTCTTAGCTCCCATTATCAAGTGGGAGTTCTCTGTAGAATTCATTAAGTTTATTTCTTGGACAGATTTAATGATAACATTGTCATTTTTATGGGACCAATTAAATGAGATCCATATGATTTCAGACATTAGTGAACCTCACTCAGATCAAAAGTTGACCCTCCAACAGGATGAAGTCAAATGGCAAACCCTTACATCTCAAGTTTTAACTAGTCATATGTGGTTTTGGTTCGAGATGTCCCAGCGTTTCATGAGGAGCATCAAATTTAAGAATTACCAAAAAATGACATATACTTCTTTTCAAAAACAATCAGGATTCATGAAATAATCATAACAGCAGCAATAATAAAATCTGCAACAGGTGTGTATTCACAGGCTTTTACTGATACACACTTAAGGGGCAAAACCCTCCTTTCCCACAAACTCATAAAGCTTCCCTGGCTTGTACAGGCTTGGCAGGTAGGTGGGGAGTTCCCCCTTGTATTCAGAAAACGACATGCAAAAACAGTTCCTTGATGAAATTGAACCAACCCTTCCAATTTTCAACACATTCATTTGTGCATTAGGGTAATAAATAGTTTCTGAGCACCTGCTTCTTGCTAGGTTTGCTGCTGGATGTAAAGGACTCTGTAAAACATGTCCCCTGTTCTCAGGTTGGCTGCAAGCTTGTGGGGGGAAAGGAAGAAGAATATCAGTGATTACCATATCCTGTGATGTCAAATGACTCTCAACACAGGGAGAAAGATCCTCCCAGGTTAAGAATCCTGCACAGAGAAACTAAAAAGACATAGAAAAAGAGAGAGGATAAATTATAATTGCTCTTCAAAAGACATCATTAAGAAAATGAAAGGGAGACTTGAAGTTGTGTATCTGGCAAATAAATTTAAAAAACCGAACAACTCATATTTTTAAGTGGCTCAAAAATTGAATGGAATATATCACCAAAGAGGATATAGAAATGCCAATCACCATTTGAAAACCGTGCTCAACATCAGCAGTGGAAACAAAAAAGCAACATATGGCCACAATGAAACGCCACTTAACATACACTAGAATGACCAAAATGTTAACAACACCCAACATTAGCAAGCCCAGCGAAGTATGGCTGGAAGACCATTAGGCAGTTTCTTATTAAACTAACTAAACTAATTCTCCTCTACATACTTATGCCACAAAAAAAAAAAAAAAAATCTGTGTCCTCAAAAAGATTATATAAAAATGTTCATCTCAGTTTGGTACATAATAATCCCAAACTGGGAACAGCTCAAAAGTCTGCCAACCCATAAAGACATTGTGGTATATTTAAATAGTGGAATACTATTCACAATTTTAAAAAAAGGAACTTCTGGTGTATATATATACTGACGCAGATGAATCTCAGATATAATGTTGAAAGAAAGAAGCCAGGCTTACAGGCAAAGCTAATATAATGGTGATAGAAATCAGAGCAGTGACTAACCTGAAGCCATTAACTGGTGATGACACCGGGCCTTCCTGGGGTGATGGGAATGTCCTATGTATTGATGAGGATGGTGGTTACACAGATGTATACACTTTCCAAACCCCATCCATACGTGCAGTTAAAGTCTGTACTTTATTGTATGCTAATCATACCTTGATAAATAAAAACCAGAGGGGGAAAGTCCTTCGAGAGCCCTGGTACTGTCGGCTGGCTCACAGGGCTGCAGGAGGGTGACTGGGGCGCAGTGAGAGAAGGTGGACATGATGTGGAAAGGGCAAGAAGGGCTCCATCAGCCCGCTAAGGAGATTACAGCTGATCGCGGAGGCAGCGGAAGCATTTGACATGGGAGGTGGGATGTGGCCCGACTACCTGTGTGTTTCAGAACAATCCCTGGAGCTGCTATGGAGATGCGTTACCAGGTGGCTCAGGCGACCAAGGGAACTGTTGCAGTGTATTCTTCTTACCCACAGAGAGTTTTGAGCTCCTACTGTGGTCTAAGTGCTTAGGAAAAGGAGGTGAACAAGTAGGTTGGTGTCACCAGGTGAAAACCTAACTAGCAAAACGGGTGGAGGGGGAGGGGACGGGACAGATCAGAGACAATAGGAGGATAGAATCGATATTCTCTGGGCTATATTCTGGGATATAGAAAGTGGCAAGGATGAGAGCAGAGGCAGTTCTGGTCTCCGGTGTGGAAAGCCACACGCACAGACGCAACATGAAAGAAGAGCATCAAAGTAATTGAGGACGTACGTGGGATGCCCAGGTGGAGATGCCTAATGGGTAGTTAAAAATTAAGGCCTTAGGCTCAGGAGCAATTTGGGCTCTAGAAATAGCAGATATGGGCAATATCAGTGACTGTGCAGGCATTAATAAGAAGTGAATACAGGAATGTTTTCACAATATTTAAAGCAGAAGCACGTCAGTTAGGATTTCCTTCTGCATAAGGATTTTTTGTAGTGTATTATCTTACTCATAGTCTACTGTCAAATGTTTTAGGAATATCTTTAATGTTTAAATATATATTAGCAGCATGCAATAATTACGTTATAAGTCTTTAAGCAGAGACAGTATTGGATGGATCTTCTTTGCTGCCAATTATCATAGGCTGTTTGAGTTAGAAAACCGAACAGCAACACTGAACACTGTGGAAATGCACTTTGCTCAGTAATAGTTGCGTTGTTGTAATATTTGAGTATCCTTTTAATTGTTACAGAAAATTCCTCCACTATAATTGATTATTGTTGCTACAATAGTATATTGTCTGTATTTCTACCTGAAGCAATGCGCTTGCATTTTAATATTCTTGAACCTGGGCAAGTGCACAAGGCTCTCTAAAAGAAACATGCTTTATTTGCACAAAATTGATCAGTTTTGAGAGATTGTTAATGCCCTTCAAGTGGTTTTGTGGGTGTGAAACACATGGTGAGAATTGGAATTGGTGCCTCTTATTATAGTATTGAAATTAAGTCTGCTTAATTTATCAAGACATGTGCATGCCCTGCTTTTGTATGCTTATTATCTATCAATAAACATTGTGATACTTGGGGGGAAAATGAATGCAAAAGAAACCTTAGGGAACATCATCATTTAGAAGATAGGATCCCTGTCCAAGGAGTAATTAGAGACAGAAAGAAATTAAAAAAAAAAAAGAAAAGAAACAAACAAAAAAACATTGTCATAGACACCAATGAAGAGAAGAGAATTTCAAGGGGGAGAGAGTTCTCAATAGAGTTTATGGTAAACGTCTTGCGGGAGACAAGTTCTATTTATTTGATTGTGTAACTAGATGGTTAATAATAAAACTGTCAGAAAAGAGCAATTTTAGTGGAGTGGTGGGATGGAGCTGAAATCGTTAGGCGTAGGAGAGTGCATAAGAGATTAAAAAAAAAGTGGGGGGGCACCTGGGTGGCTCAGTCGGTTGAGCATCAAACTCTTGATTTTGGCTTAGGTCACGATCTCAGGGTTGTGGGACTGAGCCCCTGTTGGGCTCCACTCTGAGCATGGAGCCTGCTTAAGATTCTAGCTCTCCCTCTGCCCCCTCCCTCACTTGTTGTCTCTCTCCCTCTCTCTCTAAAATAAAAAAATTAAAAATCAAATTAAAAAAGAGTTGAAGGAGAAGAGAAAACTATAGAGTGGCCTTTCAAAAACCAACTGTCAAGGGGAGGAGAAAATGGGCAGTTGCTGTTCCTTGGACATAAAATTACAGTCCCACATGGTAAATGAGCTCTGGAAACTGCTATACAATATGGCGCCTACAGGTGACCATACTTAAAGATTTGTGAATATGGTAGATCTGGTGTTAAGTGTTCTAAGCACACACACACACACACACGAAAGGAATACAAGGAAACTGTGGGAGGTGATGAATATGCCTTTTACTTTCGTGGTGGTGATGATATCCTAAGTGTACGCATATGTGCAAACTCATCAAATTGTATACATTAAGTATGCGCAGTTTGTATTTATCGATTATACCTCATTAAGTGGTAAAAAGAAAAAGAAACCTAGCTGTGAAGGGAAGATGGAAGATAGAATTGATTCAGCTTGTTTGCTAGTAGCAAAATGGTCTTTGTGAACTTGTTGTTGCAATCCTTGGTGACTGGAGTGAATTTGTCAGAACATCAAATGTCCTCATGCACCCTTCCCTGATTCAGGCTTTCTCTCGAAATGGAGGAGGTATCTCGAGAGAGCCTTAATGGAAATAAGACCATCAGGTTCCAGCAAGCTCACAGGACCTAGAAGAAATTGCCTGTCACCTCGAGAAGGAACAGGATTGCACTGACTCCCCAGAAAAAGGCAGAGGGATGCCACGAACTGGGTCACTGCATGCACACATAGCAGCAGGGCTCAAGGAGAAAATAAGCAATGGTGCCCTGCAGGAACTCCCTTGCTGCAGAAAGAGGGCACCATTCTGAGAGTCCAGGTCTTCTTTAGTTCTGTATTCCAAGTTTTATATACGTCAGTGGTGGTTAAGTAAGTATTCACATCTGAAAGTAAATTTTAGGCAGTAATGAAAAATGAGAATTTTTTAATATGAACGAAAGCAAGTAAAGAACTCCACACTAGGAGGCCATCTGTGGCCACCTTGACCTTAAATTACTTCCATCAGCAATTGGATCTGGAAACTCTTCCTATTCTATTTTTTTCTTAACAGCTTTCCTAATTGCCGTTTCCCTGGGGTATGGGAACGAACTGTGGCTCATCCTATTTTGAAGATCGTGCCGGGCCTGAGGTACGGTTTGGCTCACCCAGAATGCTTTTGTTATGACTTCTGATATCCTGGTCTTTTTCTTTTCCTTATTTGTTTACTTAAAACTGTTTACTGATCACATACTATGCGTCATACACTGTGACCCATCTACAACTGACCTATTTTATCTTTTACTATGGGCCTTAAGTTTTTCTGTTCCTTTAAGTTCTTAAAACAAGCACTCTTTGTTAGAATCCTGTAAGCATATATTAGACTATAATGCTACTACTAATATATTTTTTCAAATGAATGTTTAACCTGTAGAACACAAAGAAACAAGCTTCAGGAAACCTGGTTGTTTTAGTCGGTTGAGCATTGGACTTTGGTTCAGGTCATGATCTCATGGTTCATGGATTCGAGTCTCAAGTCGGGTTCTGTGCTGACAGCTCCGAACATGGAGCCTGCTTCAGATTCTGTGTCTACCGCTCTCTCTCTGCCTCTCCTCTGCTTTCTCTCTCTCTCTCTCTCTCAAAAATAAATAAAAATTTAAAAAAATTCAGGGGCACCTTGGTGGCTCAGTAATTAAGTGTGCAACTTCAGCTCAACTCAAGATCTTGCAGTTCACGAGTTTGAGTCCTGCGCCTGGCCCTGTCCTGGCAGCTCTGAGCCTGGAGCCTGCTTTGGAGTCATTCTGTGTGTGTCTCTCTCGCTGCCCCCCTCCTGCTTGTGCTCGCTCTATCTCTCTCTCTCAAAAATAAATAAACAAAAAAATTTTTAAAGAAACAAGCTTCATGAAGAGACCCTGTTTATAATGGCTATTTTTCTGTACTTACTGGGAATAAATTATTATTTCCTCAAGGCAAATTATTGAATGGTTAGTTAGTTTCCAAACCACTTTACTGACAAACTCCAGGTCTCTAAGACAGACTTGGGGTTAAGGACAGAGCTAACATAAACAGATAGATAGGTTAGAGCGAGTTATCGGCAACAGACTTTATTGTTCTTGTTTGATGAAAATGTCATTCCTACATCAGTGTTTAAGAGATTCCTACTCAGAGTGCCCGAGTTTGGATCTTGATTCCATCATGCATGTAAACTTGGGCAACTTTCTTACCCTTGGTTTCCTCATTTGTAGAACTCTGAACAGTAATCTTATCTTCTTAGACTTTGATGAAGATAACACAGGAGAATCAATGGGGATCTCTTTGTAGTGCTCAGCACAGGGTAAGCATTCAATACATGCTAATTTTTGTTATCACCATTAGTTTTTGCTTTGGTTCAGTCCAGGGCCCTGGAGTTTTGATTAATAGTAAGGGAGAGCCCACGCATTCCAAGTATATGTCTGTAACAGGATCAAGAGAAGTGAATGAACTCCAGGTTTTATAAAGCATCTAAAAAGATTTGGTACAAATGCTGTCTCCATACTGGATTGTGAAAGCTAGACGCAAGTGTGGCTTCTGATCCTTGTCTCCTGTTTCTCCTGAAGAACCGGGGATCACCCTTTTCTAAGGAAGCGAAGGGGATGGTTCTCGCGAATGTAGTTTGTCTTCTGTGTGATCCGTACTGCTTTGTCTTATGGGATCTTATATGCTCCAGAATGTCTCCTTCCAAAACCCACATCTCTAGTCACAAGTCTTTATCACTTCAATACTCTACAATGCTCTGCTCTCCTCCAACTGTCCTGAGACACGCTGGCTGTGATTTTGGTGTTGCAGCTGTCTGAGATTCTAAGCTGAGCTTTCCAAACCTGGATCTGCCTCCCCTTCCGTGTCCGCCCTTTGTCATGGTAATGGGGCTTTACATTCCGCTGGCTAGAAGAATCCGTTCAACTCGCACGTGTGCAAAATGATGTGTGGACCAGGTTCTCATCGAGGCACTTTCAATAACAGCAAAAGTCTGGAAACAAAGGATGACCAGTGGAGAACTCCTTCCATAAATTACAGTACATACAAATGTATAAAACGAGACAGCCATTTGAAAGGCAGCATGTCTGTGCTGATACAGAAAGATAGTCAGGGTCTAATAAGAAAGAAGAGCAAGATGCACAGGAGTTGAACTTAACTGTGGGCTAAAATGTCTAAGAGCATTTTGAAAGAATAGCCATGTGTTTTTTTTTTTTTTATGCAAAAGGACTATCTCTAGGAAGATAAATAAGAAACAGATGAGTAAGTTTGCTTCTGGGTAAGAGACAAAGGCAGGAGAAAACGTACTTTATGTTACTTTCATATTGTCAAACTTATGACTGTTACCAATTCAAAAATACTTTTAAAAAAATAGAAAGATTATTTACAAAGGTATAATCCAGGGGCACCTGGGTGGTCTAGTTAGTTAAACATCTGACTCTTGGTTTAGGTTCAGGTCATGATCTCACGGTTTGTGAGTTTGAGCCCCACATCTGGCTCCAAGTTGATAGCTCAGAGCCTACTTGGGTTCTTTCTCTCCCTCTCTCTGTGCCCTCCCCTGCTCTCTCTCTTTTTTTCTCTCTCTCTCTCTCACAAAATAAATAAATAAACAAAAGTGTATAATTCAGAGATGAGATGACATATATGCTCATCCTTAAAATCTACTGGAAACAAACCCTTCAACTGCACAGACTATTAGCATTCAAAGCCAGCCCCCACATTTCTGCACATTTCTGGGGGACTGTTTTCAGAGGCTGCCCTTATGGACCCCACAGGCTGCCTTTGTCTCTTATTCCTTCTCCCCTGACTGAAACTCAGCTTCTTTTCTGGATTCTAAAAAAGAGTCCTCGTTGTAAGAATTTGAGGTTTGGGGGTGTTTCTAAGCTTTGTCAGGTGAAGAGGAAGGAGAGGTTTACAATGCAGCACCACAGTCAACTTTAATGGAAACACGAAACTACCCTCCCTTGGCCGCCCTCCATGGTGAAGTGCCAATGAACTTGCCAGCCCGCTGCCTGCACGGGGCTCCCTGCTCTGCCCTCCTCCGTTGTCTACAAAGCAACAGAAATTCTTTTACTGTCCTGCCTGGTGGTTCTGCATTCCAATTTTGTTAGTTAATTGTGCCATGGACACACATACTCCAGTGCAAGTATTTTTTCCAGATAAAGAAAATTCTTAGCTGAAAAGAAAATTTGCTCTCAGTTCTAACATTAGGTAAAATTCCACATACTTTCCAGAGGGATAACCCTAAAACCATTATTAATTTATATGCGCTAGTACTCAGTCTTTAAATGTTGGAGTTCTTCAGGGCTTTCTGCCTTCAAAAAAATTTTTTTAATGTTTATTTATTTTTGAGAGAGAGAGAGAGAGAGGTAGAGGGGGCGGAGAAAGAGAGGAGACACCAAATCTGAAGCAGGCTCCAGGCTCTGAGCTGTCAGCACAGAGCCTGATGTGGGGTTTGAACCCATGAACTAGGAGACCATGATCTGAGCCCAAGTCGGACACTCAACCGACTGAGCCACCCAGGCACCCCTGGCCTTCTGCCTTTCTAAACCATGATCTCCCTTAGTGATCTCGTATTCTCCTGTGGTGTCAATCACATCTATTTCTCAAAGGCTCCCACAGGTAGTCTTCAGCCCCAGACCTCTTATGCCCAAAGGCATGTGCAACATCTCCATTTAGCAAACCCCCAAATATATCAAACACACTGGCCCACACGGAATTTATAATCTTCCTCCTAAACCAGCTCCATCACTGGTGTTTTTGCCTCTGCGTATCATATCTCTATGAACCAAGCTGTTCAATTCAGAAACCTCCCTCAGCCACATCAGGTCTACCCTGAGGAAGTCCCTCCTTTCACCATCTCCATAGATACGATCTTAGTCTAATTAACATCATCTGACTTGAGCCAATTTTTCCAAATCTGTGCTCAGGTTCTCTTAGCAAATTATTGCCAGTTTAGAATGTTTGGAGTTGTGTGAGAGCCATCGGTATCCTCCTCTACAAATCTGCCACCAGATGGGATATTACAATTAAAGCAAGTCTCTGCCACATATTGAAAGCATTTGTTTGCAAGTAAGCACAAAAATTGTCACACAATCTGCCCCACGTATTGGTACTTTAGGCACTTTGAAAAGTACCTGGCCTGAAAGGTCCCCTGGAGTAGATGTGACTGTACCCTCACAGCGGAATTCAACTCACCTTCTTTTGAATTCAGAATCCTCTGTTAAGTGTAGAAGCACAGAACCAAATGTCTGGCTAGTAAGATCTAGGATCCTACTTAGAAAGTTGAAAAAGATTCTGAGGAGGTAGTAGGATAGGAGAAGATAGGATTCAGTAGGCAGAGAGGGAAAGACTAGGACCTGAGGTCCATGGGTGGGGAAAAACAAGTATTTTGGAAAAATGCTGGGAGTGTCTGACCACAGCAGATTCCCTGAGGCGTAATATGTCCCTTTAGAATGTAACAAACACCAGAAACCACCTACTCTCCCTCAGGTTTCCCTCAGGAAGTTGACAAAAGACCCGACTATAAATAAGTAGATCATGAAACCTATGACCCACAAGAACAGTATGGCCATAAGCCACCCCTCAAACA